>CAUYLG010049120.1:0-35581 GCA_963573385.1 Cacajao melanocephalus
AGGCAAAAACTGGAAGCATTCCCTTTGAAATCTGGCACTAGATAAGGATGCCCTTTCTCACCACTCCTATTCAATATAGTATTGGAAGTTCTAGCCAGAGGAATCAGGCAAGAAAAAGAAATAACGGTATTCAATTAGGAAAGGAGGAAGTCAAACTGTCTCTATTTGAAGATGACATGATTGTATATTTAGAAGACCCCATTGTCTCAGCCCAAAAATCTCCTAAAACTGATAAGCAACTTCAGCAAAGTCTCAGGATACAATATCAATGTGCAAAAATCACAAGCATTCCTAGACACCAATAACAGACTTAAAGAGAGCCAAATCAAGAACAAACTGTCATTCACAATTGCTACAAAGAGAATAAAATACCTAGGAATACAACTAACAAAGGATGTAAAGGACCTCTTCAAGGAGAACTACAAACCACCACTCAAGGAAATAAAAGAGGACATAAATAGATGGAGAAACAGTCCATGTTCGTGGTTAGGAAGAATCAATATTGTGAAAATGGCCATACTGCCCAAAGTAATTTACAGATTCAACACTGTCCCCATCAAGCTACCTATGACCCTCTTCACAGAACTGGAAAAAAACACTTTAAACTTCATATGGAACCAAAAGAGCGTCCACAGCCAAGTCAATTTTAAGCAAAAAGAACAAAGCGGGAGGCATCACACTACCGGACTTCAAACTATACTACAAAGCTACAGTAATCAAAACAGCATGGTACTGGTACCAAACAGAGATATAGACCAATGGAACAGAACAAAGGCCTTGGAGGCAATGCCACACATCTACAACCATCTGATCTTTGACAAACCTCACAAAAACAAGCAATGGGGAAAGGAGTCCCTGTTTCATAAATGGTGTTGGGAAAACTGGCTAGCCATGTGCAGAAAGCAGAAACTGGACCCCTTCCTTACACCTTACACTAAAATTAACTCCAGATGGATTAAAGACTTAAACATAAGGCCTAACACCATAAAAACCCTAGAAGAAAACCTAGGAAAACCATTCAGGACATAGGCATAGGCAAGGACTTCATGATTAAAACACCAAAAGCATTGGCAACAAAAGCCAAAATAGACAAATGGGATCTACTTAAACTCCAGAGCTTCTGCACAGTAAAAGAAACAATCATTAGAGTGAATCGGCAACCAACAGAATGGGAAAAATTTTTGCAATCTACCCATCTGAAAAAGGACTTCTATCCAGAATCTACAAAGAACTAAAATAGATTTATAAGAAAAAAACAAACCCATTCAAAAGTGGGTGAAGGATATGAACAGACACTTTTCAAAAGAAGACATATTTGAGAACAACAAACATATGAAAAAATACTCATCATCATTGGTCATTAGAGAAATGTAAATCAAAACTACATTGAGATACTATCTCACGCCAGTTAGAATGGTGATCATTAAAATATCTGGAGACAACAGATGCTGGAGAGGATGTGGAGAGATAGGAACGCTCTTACACTGTTGATGGGAGTGTAAATTAGTTCAACCATTATGGAAGACAATGTGGCTATTCCTCAAGGACCTAGAAATAGAAATTCCATTTGACCCAGCAATCCCATTACTTGATATATATCCAAATGATTATAATTCATTCTATTATAAAGACACATGCACACATATGTTCTTTGCAGCACTGTTTATGATAGCAAAGACTTGGAACCAACCCAAATGTCCATCGATGATAGACTAGACAGGGTAAATGTGGCACATATACACCATGGAATACTATGCTGCCATAAAAAATGATGAGTTCGTGTCCTTTGTAGGAACATGGATGAACCTGAAAACCATCATTCTCAGCAAACTGACACAAGAACAGAAAATCAACCACCACATGTTCTCACTCATAGGAAAGTGTTGAACAATGAGAACACATGGACACAGGGAGGGGAGCATCATACACTGAGGTCTGTGGTGAGGGGGACTAGAGGCGGGACAGTGGGGGTAGGGAGTTGGGGAGGGATAACATGGGGAGAAATGCCAGATATAGGTGATGGGGATGGAGGCAGCAAACTGCCTTGCCATGTATGTACCAATGCAACAATCCTGCATGTTCTTCATATGTACTCCAGAATGTAAAGTGCAATATGTGTGTGTATACACACACACACACACACACACACACACACACATTTATATATATATGAAATTAAAAAAAGAAAATATTTGTGGGGATTGTTGGAAAGGCATGATTGGTTTTGAAATCTAAAATGGATATGAGATTTGGGAGGGGCCAGAGACATAGTGATATGGTTTAGCTCTGTGTCTCCAATGAATTCTCATCTCAAATTGTAATTCCCTTAATACCCATGTGTCAAGGGGGGCACCTGGTGGGAGGTGACTGGATCATGAGGGTCGTTTTCTCCATGCTATTCTCGTGATAGTGAGCGAGTTTTCATGAGATCTGATGGTTTTATAAGTGTGTGATAGTTCTTCCTCCACACATTGTCTCTCTCCTGCTGCCTTGTAAACAAGGTGGCTGCTTCCCCTTCTGACATGACTGTAAGTTTCCTGAGATCTCCCTAGCCATGCCAAACTGTGAGTCAATTAAACCTCTTTCTTTTAAAAATTAAACAGTCTTGAGTAGCATGTTTATGCCAGTGTGAAAACAGACTAACAGTGGTTGAATATTTCTTTTCTGATTTTACCTGGGTCTTCAATTCTAATAAATTGCCCAAAGTTCTGTGTACCATTGATGTTAGGTATGTAGAAGCCCTTACTGAACAATTTTGCAACAAATGATATGAAACTCTTAACCAAGGGAAGAGTTAGATCTTTCTTAAAGAATGAGTGGTCCTTCAAATTCAGTAGGCAATTGTTGATAATTTACTCATACGTTTATTTATAAGCCAAATATATAGTCATGTTTCACTTAACAATGTGGATGCATTCTGCAAAATGTGTTTTTAGATGATATCATCATTATGTGAAACTCACAGTGTACTTACACAAACACAGATGGTATAGCCTACCATACACCTAGGTCCTATGGTATAGACAATTGCTCCTAGGCTACAAACCTGTATAGCACATTAGTATACTGAATACTGTAGGTAATTGTAACACAATAGTATTAGTGTATTTAAACATAGATTGTAATTAATTTTGTTTTTTATTTGGGACATAGGCTTCTAGACAAAGGTGATTCTATATCTCACTCAACTGAGTCTCATTTTTTAACTGTTGAACTATAGTATAAGGTGCTATAAAATAACCTCATGAAGTACCATATATAAGTGTGCCATTTTTAGAATTTTTTATACTGTATAAAGGTATGTCATTTATAGGATCTTTTACACTCTAAAAGTACAGTATCTTTATACAGTATGCTTACTGTAAAAGTAAGTATAAAGGATTCTAAAAATGGCACATCTGTATATAGTACTTCCATGAGTGAAGCTTGCAGAACTGGAAGTTGCTCTGGATGAGTCAGTGAATGGTGAGTAAATGTAAAGGTCCAGAGAATTACTGTACACAACTGTAGACCTTACAAACACTATACACTTAGGCTATCTAAATTTATTTTTTTAAACAAAGTAATTGAGCTACAACCTAACAGCAGCTACCTCATCACTAGAGGATAGTAATTTTTCAGGTCTATTATAATCTTATGAGACCACAGTCATACATGCAGTTCTTCATTAACTGAAACATTGTCAAGAAGCACACTACTGTAGTTCTTTCTATTGACACCAGCCCATGTCACCTTGCAATGCAAGAAATTGCATCCTAATTTCTGTTCACAGCATGATTTGTAAAAGGAATGCAATACTTAATAGAAGGAGGTTCATTTTAGTCTTATTTAAACACTCAGACTCATGAGATTTGGGTAGGCCACACTTAGTGTCAGGCTCATTTAGAAGAATACATGATAAAAAAACCAGAACACAACAGCAGGGCAACAGCAGGAATTTCTCCTTAGTGGAAGTACTCAGAGCAGACCATAGAGCAGTCCTGGGGTTATATTATAGCACCTTATGCTATAGTTCAATAGTTAACAAATGAGACTCAGTTGGGTATGATGTAGAGTCACCTTGGCCTAGAAGCCCATATTCCAAATAAGAACCAAAATTTATTATAACAATCCCACAGACATAGGTGCTAAGGGATTATTATAAGGAATATTCCCTATTCCAATGTCACTAAGGAGATTCTAACATACAGCTCTCAACTGAGTATTTTATTTTTTATAGTGCTCCCAATTCAGATAAACTTTACCAATCAGGGTTCATTTTAAATAATCAATATCACATAGTAACAAATATGACACTTCATTTTTTTTTATCAGGTTCCAGGGGAATGGAGTTAGAAAGTTATTACAAGATTAAATTTGTCAATAAAGAAAGAGAAAGGATTTGTTAGCACTTCTCCCAGAGTAAGAGGACTAATGTGCTTTAACTTATAACTATCCCTTTAAACATCATAATTAATTTTTCAAAGTACTTTATTGAAGTATGATTGACATGCAAAAAGCTGTGCATATTTAATGTATAAAACTTGATCAGTTTGGAGATATGTATATACCATGAAACCATAACCAACATCAAGGTCACAGATATAGCATCACCTCCCAAAGTTTTCTCTCACCCACCTTTGTTACTCTGTGTGTGTGTGTGTGTGTGTGTGTGTGTGTGTGTGTGTGTATGGCAAGAACACCTAACACAAGTCTTCCCCCTTAGCAAATTTTAAGTATATAAATCAGTATTGTTAGGTACAGGCATAATATTGTGTAGATTTCCAGAACTTGCTTACTTGCACACTGAAACTGTGTACACTTTTTTCACCATCTCCTCATTTTCCCCTCTTTCCAGCTCTTGCCAAACCACCATTCCACTCACTGCTTCTATGAATTTGACAATTCTAGATTCTATATAGCAACTGTCTCTGTGAAATTGACTTATTTTACATAGCATAATATTCTTCAAGTCCATTCGTGCTGTAGCAAATGCCAGGATTTTTTTTTAAGACTAAATAGTATTTCAGTGTATGTATCTATCACATATTCTTTATTCATTCATCAGTTGGTGGATATTAAGGTTTTTTTTCATATTTTGACTATTGTAAATAGTGCTGAAATAAACATGAGAGTGCAGATATTTCTTCAAGTTTTTTATTTCATTTCCTTTGGATGAATATATACAAATAGGATTGCTAGAGCAATATAGTTGATCAATGAAATTTTTGATTTCATTTCCTTTGTATGAATATATACTAGTAAGATTGCTACAGTTTTATTTTTATTATTTTAGAAACATTCATACTTTTTTCCACAAAAGCTGTACCAGTGTACATTTCTATCAACAGTGCACATGGATTCTTTTTTCTCCACATCCTCACCAACACTTATCTTTTTGTTTAAATATTGGTCATCCTACCTAAAAAGTGTGAGGCAACATCTCGTGGGTTTTGATTTCTATTTCTCCAGTAATTAGTGTTGAGGTTTTTTTTTGTCATATGCCTTTTGGTCATTTGTGTGTCTTTTCCAGAGAATATCTATTCAGGTTCTTTGTCCATTTATTAATTAGATTATTTAGTTTCTTTTACTTTAAGATGCAGAATTTCTTATATATTTTGGATTTATCAAACAATTTGAAAATATTTCTTTCCATTCTGTACATTGCCTCTTCGTTTTATTGATTGCTTCTTTTGCTGTGAAGAAGCTTTTTAGTTTGAAGCAATCTCAATTGTTTATTTGCCTTCATTACCTGTGTCTTCTGTGCTGTATGTAGAAAAAAATCATTGCCAAGACCAATGTCAAGTAGCATTTACCCTTTTAAGAGTTTTATGGTTTCAGGTCTCACAAAAGCTTTTCAAGGCAGTCTTTAACACCCACATTTCACTGATAAAAGTAAGTCATTTTGCTCAAACCCTTCAAAACTCAAAAATTTCCTTGGCCTTTAGTGTCAAACCTGTATTCTGTCTGCAATATTATAGGTAATTGTGTAATTGGGTTCAATAGATTTTTAGCATATTGTCTACCAAGAATTTTATTTCTGGTACTTTTATTACAGTGCTGAAATACATTCAGAAATACAGAATATTTAGTGTTCTCTTCAACAGACTGTGAAAAGTACAATATTATTTTATTAATAGTGATGGTGCAAAGCCATCAGCTTGACTCTCTGCAATTTCCTTTTCACCACCAGACCCATATTGAAATAGAAGAGTTCCCTGACCACTCTCCCAGGATATGTGACAGGGGTGTGGCTCATTTGTTTGGTGGCCACTGCTGCTCAAACCTGTTATGGGAGGAAGAGCATGCCGATGGACAGGTGTAGGAGCCCAAGTGGGCATGTGTTACAGTGTGCTCTTTTAGCCTTGCTGTCTATGGATGGCTTCAGCATTAATCCAGCTCAGTGGACTCTCTGCCTCTTTTCAAGGGCAGAGGGCCAGTGTGACATGGTTTTGTAATCCAAGCTCTTGTGCAGCATCCCAGAAGAATCAGGTCACACACAAATTTGAAGAATAAATGAGGGGGTTTTATTGTTTTACTGAGTGGTGGAGGTGGATTTCAGTGGACTGGATGGGAAGGCAACAGTGGGATAAAGGAGGCAGGTGATCTTTCCCTGCAGTTTGACTGTCTGCCAGCCAAAGTTCTCTCCGACCACTCCATCTGAACTCCTCTCAGTGTTCAGACATTCCTCCTCTTCTCTTTCTCTGTCGAGCCATTCTGCCGTTCATCTGCTTGTCTTCTCATCTCCTTATCTCCTCATTTGCTCCTGGAGGCTGGGATTCAGGGCTTATATGGGTACAGGATTGGAAGCATGGCAGGAAAAAGGCAACTTTTTGGGCACAAAAACAGAAATGCCTATTCCCATTTAGGGCCATGAGTCTCCAGGTTTGAAGGTGGGGCCTTTGCCAGGGAACCTGCCTCTTCAGCACAGTATGTCCATGTTTCCTGTATGTATCAGTAATATTTGACACTGTATGGCATAGTACCCTCCCCAATGTCCTTGGTTGCATTCTCAGTTCCTGGCTATATATTTCTATATATTTGGAAAAAGGCACTTAGGTCTGTGATTGTGAAATTAGTTGTTTCTGAAAGACAACTAGCCATGGTTTTAGCCAAAGACTCAGTTATGACCTCTGGAAAGTGAGCAAAAGACCCCTCCCACTTTTCCCCAATTCACTTGTCAAAACATACCATAGCATGTGCAACTTAGGTGCACCTCTCAGGGCCATTCATGCAGAAGGAGAACTGGAAAATTGCTATTGCTGCTAGGTGAATTTCTTTTGCAAAGCAGTATTAAGCAATTTTTAGTAGTCTCTGATCATAGCTGAGTAGAGAGCAACACTAGTTAAGAATGTTATTTAGAGGTTAAAAAGAGAAAGGAATAGAAAGGTGTCTCTCCACATTATTTACCTTAGACTAATATGGTTCACAGTATTGCAGGACTGAAGTCATAATAACACCCATGATTACTGCAGATACTCAAGCACAACAGAAAACCCTCATTTTGGCCCCATGCAGCATTGGAACAAGCCCTGAGGCCCAGTAAATATAATATGGTGCTAAGCTCTAACCTCTCACACTTTGGGGAAGGTTGGCAAGTATTGATGTTCTTTTCTAGTTACTTATTCAGTAATTACATTATGTATTCAGAGCTTCATCTTATGTTTTATGTAGTATATTTCTTGTTTCAATATAATATTATACAGGATCTTATGTCAGTAGAACAAAACATTCCATAGACATTGGATAGAGAAGTTCTCACCAAACTTCTGCTGCCAGCAAATGCAAACTCATATCCATAATGGAAATCAATTGTAATCCACATGAATCACTTCATCTTTCAAGTGGAATGTACCTGATATTATCAACTTGCCCCTAAGAAATTGATTGATTCCTACAAAGTATGATTATAGGTCAGGAGTTCAACATTGGTCTATGGCTGGCAGAAGAGACATGTAACCATATCTAGATAAATCAGGCTTGGTAAATGAGAGCTCATGCTTTTGGGATGATGTTCAGCCTTTGTCCCTGACTCTGTGCTTACTCAATGTGTGTATCTATTATACTGTAAATAGACAGACTGGCGGCAGAGGCTAGTGGATATCAACTGACTTAGTAATTCTGTCTATTTGATTATTTAGTGCCTCCTCCATGGCAAACGCTATTTAGGAAACATTAGCATAGGATTCAAATATCCTCACATTTTATGATCACATCTATAAGTTAATCAACTTGTCTCTTCCTATGTTAATATTCTATTTTTTTAGGTCCATGGACTAACCAGCCAAGCTATTCACCATTTCCATTAGTGAGACTATGTTTCTACCCTGGCCTGCCCTTTCTACACAAAGTGGGTGCAATGGTGTCCACTGGGAGGATTTTTTTCCTATTGATCTTCAAGACTACTGATATTAGCTTTAGTGCAGCAGCAGTCATTTATCAGCTTGCACCCTATGATTAGCAATCCATCTATTAAGCAAACTTTACCATTATCCTTCTTTACTTGTTACTCATAAGGAAACCCAATGGAGACATAGGTTTAAGCTGAGGAAGAAGCCACAGGGTGATAGTAGTGGACGACATGGGGGCTACGTACTCAAACAGTGTATTTGTGTCCTCTTTTGCTGCATCTGATCTTAAATGTACCACTTCTACCATAAAATAGATTCCTGTTGGGCCAGCTCTACCTTTGACTAGTAGGCTCTGCTGAATCTGGCTTATGATGGGGCAGTCCTGATCCCATGGTTTCTTCATATCCTTCAGTCATACTCTCTGTCTCCACCAGGCCTGTAGCACATCAGAGATATTTTTGTATACTGTACAATTATTCGTTGCATATTTCAAAAGCTGGCCCATTAGCCAACAAATTCAAAACTGTGATTTTTTATACTAAGGTTGCCATAAACTTCACAAAGAACATTTTCTTAAACCAAAAATACACCTCTAATGTCTGTTGAGTTATATTGATCAAATGACAGGGCTGTTAGTATCATTATCTGGATCTCAAAGCCCTTTCCTATTTTGGGTCCTACTCAAATCTGATAATCTTTTATGCCTCTTGGTAAAAGTGGCACAGCATTATTTACCAGTGTGAAATATGCTGCTGCTTGCCTCCAGAACCAGAAGAAGACTACTGGATGTGTCACTTCTTTTTTAGTGGTATGACATGTGAGATGCAATGATTTCTCCTTTACTTCAGAGAGTATTTCCCCACATCTCCTAGACACCTGGACCACTAAAACAAACAAACAAGTTACTTCTATGGTGAAGCCTTGAATTTTAAAAATTTATATTTCCTCAGTTCTGAAGCACAAGGGTTTTGTGAAATCTTACCTGCAATTTACTTGTCAATTCTTGCTTATGTACACAATTAACAAGATGTCATTGTTAGTCGACTAACAGAATGACTAATGTTATATTTAGTGGATTATATAGATTGTTCTGATCCATTCAGACTATATTATGACAGAGCACAGGAGATATTAATCTAACTAATCCTGGATTAATATCATATATATGCACTGTTTTCTGTCTCAGGAGATTGTGAAATGCTTCTGGTCTTCCTTCTTTATAAGGATGGAAAATAACACATTTGTCAGATTCAACTGCAGGTTACTGTATAATTGAGCCCATAATGTAATCTAACTTATGTTTCATCCTCTTTTCTTTCAGCATCCGCAGTACTTGTTTTCATAGATCTTATCCTAGATTCTACCATATTGACCACACTCTGTAGCTTTTTCATAAATATAATTCCTATGATTTTCACACTTTACCTAAAAGGTGATTATTTTCAGCCTTCCATTGTCTATTTATGATCCATTGTTTGCTCCAATAACACCATTCAGTATCTTAGTTTTTATCGTTAATATTTCACCTATATTTCTCAAAAAAGACATTGCACCTGCCAGTATGTTTCCTGCCTCAACAATAATAATGCCCTAATCACCAGCCTGCTAGTGGGTGATCTATGTCCAAAATCTCACTTTAATGTCTACTGCTCTGGAGCACTTTTAGTACCAATGTCTTATATTTGTACTAAGGAAATAATTTCTCTAGGAAATAGACTCTATGATGAGAATTTTGTGCTGGATCAACACATATCAGAAGACAGTGTAATTGGACACAGAGAGGAGTTGAACTGAGATGCAGTAAGATGAACAGCCTCAGTCAATCTGACAGGGTGCTATAGACTTAGAATGGAATTATTCCCTGAGGAAGAAAGCCAGACCTTTGTACAACTGCATAGACCATTAGAACGGGATGGTATAGAAAAGGAATGACCCAAGGTAAAGCAGATCTTTCTGACTAATGACAATTCCTGGAGAGGGATTCAGCTGAGCATTGCTAGCTTCCAATACTCTCAGAAGCTGGGGGTATAAGTACCTAAAAGAGGTTTAGGATGGCAAACCATGACCTCCAGTAAGATTTTAAAGGACTCCATAAAATTAATAAGATGATAAATCCTCAGTATTTATACTAAAATTTTACCCCTTAAAGATATGGAGACAAAAAGTGACAGAATACCCATAGTGGTGAGTCACAAGAATAGTGATCAATGAATGTTTTCTTCTGAAGGAACTAATGCTAGAATTTGACCAATCAGAGCAACTATCAGACTAGAGATTTTGAAACTCTATTGTATCTTAAATGACCTTTTTTTTTTTTTTCTTCAAAAGACCTTACTGTGCAGTTGCTGGGATGGTTTTCTGCCGCTTACATTTCAAAGGACCTTCATTATAAAGGCACTTCTGTAAATGAGTATCCTTTCTTTGCAAATGGAGATAACATATTTTACAAGAGAAATAATATTTTAGGGAAAAAAAAACCAAAGCTTTTCCAAAATTATTTCAGGGTGATTTATTTGCCTTGAGTTTTTCTGCTGACTTACATTGCCAGTTGCTTGCAAATGTTCTTTACAATCATGATCAAATTAGGGCCTATAAATGTATGATCTATAAAACTGGTCTTGATCCTTGTTGTGGGGTCCATTGTCTGTAATTCGATTTTCATGTCAAATTAAATAACAGTTATCATTTCTAATGCATATAATTTGATGTAAGCAATAGGAAAGAGGTCAATTACATGGGTAGCAGAGTAATAAATTGTTTAAAATTATTTATTTAAACACAAAACTAAAATTGATATAAGTAAATTTACACTAGTAATAGCACAAGATTCATAATTCTCTATAAAATCTACATTTCAGCATCTTATGTATATGTATAAGATATAATCTATTCTGGAAGACTATGTTCTTTTCATTTTCTTCCCAGATTGTTGGCACTAAAACATTTTAAAACAAATTGGGCTTAGTTTGGTAAAAAATATATATATATTAAAGATAATCTCTCTATGAGTATATGGATAGTATTATACAGCAATGTATTTCATTTAATTTAAATGTTTTAAGGTATGTAGTTGACACAGTTCTGTAGCCCTATATTTACAACCAGGACAAAATCACTCTTTATTCAAGGATTGTTTTTTAGCAGAATGAATTGTATTTAAATGCAAAATCAGTTTTATGAGAGTTCCAGAATATTTTTTTGACCTGTAGAAATTTTAAAGAGATAATAGAATGGACTGATGAAATGCTGACAAGAATAATCCTTCAAATCTTAATCAATTAAGGAGAAAACATAGGTTTACTGAAGATCCTGGTTAGGCTATAATCAGAAACAATTTATATATGATTAAAAATAAGAAAGAGGATTTATGCCATCATTGCTTTTGGTGAAATAAAACAATTAGCTCACTAAATTACTACAGGAAATCAGATGATGACATTTTGTAAAAGCATTTTTTAAACTATATTATCTTTTTTTGCACATATATTTTGAGGTCTGGGATTCCTATAGATGCACATTTTTTCAGGTTTTCTTTTTTATTACCAAAGCTGATATTGCATTAATGCTAGCGACTGGGCATATCATATATAACAGTCTGGATTTTCCAGAAGAAGAGTGATTTCTAGCTGTATGTTTACTTAATTTAGAAACATTAGGAATAATGCCTCTTAGTAATATTTGGAAATAGCAAAGTTTAAAAAATTAAAACACTTAATATTTTACATCTTGATTAAGGAGAGGTTCAGCAGAATTGATATCATAAAACATCAAAAGAATTTGCTCATTTTTGCAATGGTGGTAGGTCACATAACTTTTAAAGAGCATATTTGATATCTGTAGATGATATTTTATTATTATTTGATCCTTTTAACTATCAAATGAGATAAAATGACTTCATATTGCATGTGTGCTCTAATAAAAGAAATGGGGGTCATGCTAAAACTATTTAATTACTAGCTTGTACAGTCATATTTAGCATTTTTGTATTACATTTTTCACTTACATAAAATTTAATGCCAGGATTATTATTTTTTCTTTTTTAAAATTTTACTTTAAGTTCTGGGATACATGTGCTGAACATGCAGGTTTGTTACATAAACATACATGTACCATGGTAGTGTGTTGCACCTATCAACCTGTTATCTAGGTTTTAAGCCCCACATGTATTAGGTATTTATCCTAATGCTCTCCCTCCCCTTTTCCCAACCCCACAACAGGCCCCGATGTGTGATGTTTCCCTCCCTGTGCCCATGTTTTCCCATTGTTCTACTCCTACCTGTAAGTGAGAACATGTAGTGTTTGGTTTTCTGTTCCTGTGTTAGTTTGCTGAGGATGATGGTTTCCAGCTTCATCCATGTCCCTGCAAAGGACATGAACCTGCAATTGATCAGCCTCAAGCTTTTGGTTAATGAAGACTTCCTACTTTTGCACTGCCTGCAACTTACTTAAGCAGCAGAAATACCTTTGTTCTGCATCATGCCAAAAGTCAGAGCCTATCAGAGGAAAATAAGAGCAGGAGCACTCTTCTAATATTTCACCATACTTAATTAGAGTATCGTTGGTTAACATGACAGAGTAGAGAAAAGTATAACTTGAAATATCTGACACTTGTGAGCCGAGGATTGAACAAGTGAGTTATGCTGTCTTAAAATCAAAAGAATAAGTTGAAAGGAAAAAAATTGTTTTTGTCTAAATGCTGAACAGCTAAAAACCAGCTTCATGTTCTCTTTCCTGTAGCTAGAAACTTACCAATACAATATTTTAGAATATAAAATGTACAACTTAAAAGCATTAGTATTGACCAAGACATTGTTTTTTTAAAGTATATGTCAAACATAATACACAGAAAGTGTCTGCATGTACTGAATAAAAAATATTTAAAATTCATGTAAATGTATTCTCTGATGGCTCTACTCTACCTTTAGGAACATTTTATACTGCAGAAATGTTAATGTATACTCTTCCATTTATGAGCAATAAAACTGGATTCAACAGCTGGTGCCTCATAAGTTTCAAGTTAGTGATACAAATGTTATGAGATTTAATCACTGTTCCAGTAACTGAAACTTTTCCCTCTATAGAGCTTACTTGTGTTGGTAAAAAAAGATCTATGGACTGTTTGATTTTACTAGGGTTTCTGGAAAATCCTTCAGACTAATAGATAGACTCCTATTAATAGAGTTTTACTGAAAGGTTAGCATCTTGAATTGATCACAGTACCTCATTTCATTTTGTAACATGGCACTGTAGTAAAAAACATCTGGATGCAGTGCTGATGGCTTTCTGAAGGATACTGTTATAATACCAAGGGTTTAAGCCCCCAGATTTCTTATTTATGTAATACGTCTTCTTCCTTAAGAAAATCAGGGTAAGGTTTCTAAATAAATAAGGTGGATTGAACTGATACTTTTACTCCATATTCACCAAACTCCACTAGTGACAAAAAAAATGACTTTTTATAAAACATATTATTTTTTAAAACTGATAACAGAAAAGACAAAAAATCTTGGTAAATAAAAAATAAAAATGGGAGAAACTGATCTAAATTTACACTGTAAATATTGTGTCCCCACCCTCTCTTTTCACTTGGTTTCTTTAAAGATAGCCAGACTTATGACACCCAGGTAGTAGAATATTCTATTACATCATGGATTGGGGGATGAGGCTAGAACATCACTATCCAAAGGAAAAGAAACAATCTTACATGAAGTAACATAAGTGTTCCCCAATGAACAAACAATCCCAGTAAATCCCACATTTTACCCAGCAATAAGCACAGAGCTTCCAAGTAGCTTTTAACTGACTCTCCCATAAATAAGAACAGATAGACAAGAATCCCCACACTATTAATTAAAACACTATATCAAAGTTAGAGATGAAACAAAAGGGAAAAAAACAACTTGGAGGCGAGAGAAGAAACAAAAAATGTATATTTCCATAATTGCTTAGAGAAAAAAAAACATCCAATAAGTAAGAACAGGTAAGCATGGAATCAGATGGCTTGTCTTTGCATCCTCTTACCAACCTTAGAGAAATGTAAAACAGGATTCTTCTGGCCTAGCTTAGCTTGAAGAAGCCAATTATGAAAGGTTGGGCCTTTCTGCTTTCCCTTACTGGGTAGGGTCATCCATAAGATCCTTTCCAGGAACATACTATTTATATCTGTTGTCTCAGAATAAGTATTAATAATTCCACCTCTCACTTTGAGAAGAAAAAAACTAGATGGTCTTCCTACTTATAGTGTAATCCATCTGATTTCAGCTGCCTGTTATCCCAGGAGTCTATGAGTGGGAAAATGACAGGAGTAACACAACTGTGATACTGGGACCTAGGGCTAGAAATAGAACACCCCCTTACATCCTTATTTTTTTCCTTCTATCCTGACTTCCTCATTTGGCCTATAAATATGGCTTACATATGGTAGGGCTGAGGAAATACTAACATGAAGTTGTTGCTTTCTTCTGCCTGGTTGTTGATGGCCAATTATCTGAATCCTGTATACTATGTACGTGGGTCCCATCACCATAATTCTACCATAGGTAATGTGCTAATTTTTATAAATGTAGTGCTAATCCAAATTAGTATTTCATGACCACTTTTTGACAATGAGGGTGAGATAATCTGGTGGTAATTAAATGATTTCTTGAACCCTGCTGTGAGGTTAGTATCATGGCTACAGGGTAAGGTAAGAATGTTTCTAGAATACTGGTTCTCAGCTGGTGGTCATTTTTGTCTCCACTAAAGGGACATTTGGCAATGCCATGGAACACCTTGGTTATAATAATAAGGGCTGTCATTGAATCTGATTAGAGGTCAGGGATGCTGCTAAACAGCCTACAATAGCATATCATGACAAAAAAATATGTTCTGTCCCAAAATGTCAATAGTGCAGAGATTATTAAACCCTGTTTTAGAAGCTGTCTCACCCAGTAACAAGAGAGCACTTAAAATTGTGGGAAGATAAGCTGCATACTCCCTTGAAAGTGAGTCTTCATGGGAGAAACATTACCCAGTTGATTTTATATTATTTGGTACTTCTTGGCAGTCTTATCTTTCTCTCTCTCCCTGTATCTGCCAACAAGCTGGATCTATCTCAGAAGACCAAATAATTATTGCAGGTTCTATTAACAACATTGTTTTGCTTATTAGACCTGCTGGTGAGTGTCTACTAAGCCGTACCTCACAATGAAATTGACTGTCAACAATGGATCTGAGGGGGCAAGGCTGAGCAAGTCATGCAGCTGACTTTGGCAGAGATAATTGGAAGCCACTTGAAATAATGCTGCAAGTTCAGATGAGCCTTGATTTGGCACTCACATTGTAGCTGTGAATGTCTGCCTAGCTAAAATACTGCTGTCTAGAGAATGTTGGCCTATTTTTTAAATTGTTTTTCTTACACATGGCCATTCTAGTTTACCTCAGAAAGATATGATCTTTACCTTGGCAGTAGTATCCTTACAATATTTTCCTTCAGCAAAAGCAGTAAATAGCATGTCACCTAGCCCAATTTGAAATTATACAGAATTGCTGAAAGAAGAGATAGTTTGCTTAGAGGTCACCCTTCGGGATCAGTGAAGAGACCAGAAAGGTCAGAGTTAAGTCCAAGCTGCTCTACTCCAGGGTGGCTTCCAAGAAAAGAAGTTGATTTCCTATAAACCTCCATTTCATGTCCTGGTCAGCTATAGGACATGCAACACAGCCACCTGGTCACGTCAATGCTCTGCCATGTTGAACTGCTATTTTATACAAGACCCGGTTATATTTAGCAAGAGATCAGGTATTTCCTAATCATTCAAGTTATAAACATCAGAGACATATGAAAATATAAGGAGAAATAAAGAGTCAAACCTAAAAGAGCTTTAAGTACACTATGAAAGCTGAAGAGAAAGCAGTTACAAGTGGCTGAAAGTAGAGACTAAAATAACATTAGGATCTGAGATTAAACTTGAGACTTAATTACTAAGCAAAAGGAAAGCAGGGTTGAGAATTTAAATAGAAAGAAATTTAAGGAACAGGATTCAACACTGAGGTAAACACATGTACAACAATTTTATATCCAAATTTACAACAGAAAATCTGTAGTAATCTTCTAAATGTACTGAAGGACAGTGGACATCTTAAAGAAACATTGCTCTCAAAATCTAACACACAATGTAGTGAGTCCATATTATATGCCAGCACAGTAATTAACACTTCACAGTAGGAGCTCTCTTAATAAAGTAGGGACACATACACATTTATGCATGCAGATAAAAATCAATTTAAACAAACTACAATTAATAAAAAACCCTACATCTTAAAAATTATATTTAAAATTAAATCACTTATTCACCACTTTTTGGATATATTACTAAAATATTTCATTCAGAATGGGTCTGTTAATTAGATTTTCCCTTGTTTTTTTCTCAGGTCAACCATATCCAGGTCACTTTCCTTGATGTCCATTTTCAATTTCTATAAAATTACTAAGAATTGAAAGTTATTTGGGAATTACCATGAGAAAAGACACCTTCAATTGTACATACATATTCTCAATGTTTTATAATTGTCTTTTTAATTTAATTCAATAGATACTCTTTATTTGGAAATTATCTTTATTAAATCTTTCCACAGCATTCATTTATCTGCTCTTTTTTATAATACATATTTCATTGATTTGTATTGTTGTGCTAGATTTATTATGTTGATATCCCAGTTTCCACCAATCCCTACATTCATGTGCTATACAATGTAACCCTATGGAGGCTTTACTCTGACTCTGGATTAATCCATATATTTTCCTTTGTCATATGAAATATAAGCAGTTGTGACAAGCAAAAATAAAAAATAAAGAGGCCTGCACTACTATACCTCTGCCATGGCTATGAAAACACACCTAGGTTAGCCTGCTAGAAAATGGAAGACACATGGACACATTGTCTCTGTAGTACATGTGGAGGTCTTTCTAAATAATCTGATAAACAGCTGACCTTTATATATGTGACATAAGCCAACAGTCTTTACAGAACTGCCTGGCTAAACCACAGCTAACTACAGAAACATGAAGGAGCTCAGCCAGATTTAGCCAAGAGCAGCCCAATTCAGCTGAACCCTAGTGAACCATGAACTGAATAAAACTTGATAGTTAAATGCCATGAGGTTGCAAGGCAGATTTCACCCATCATTAACGTGGCCTTATATGCTTGATAAAGAAATCAGTGCCAAAAGTAAATGCCAGTTAAAGCAAACAGTTAAAATGAATGACATAAGCATTGTGCCTGAGTGATACCCAAAAGCAAGAAAAAATGGTGAAGTAGAAGGAAAAATGTGAGAAAACTGTTCTAAGAGATTATAAAATGACTAATCACATTCTGTGGTGACTGAATGTTTGTGAAAACTCTAAGCTCTGTTAAAGAAAAAATTGACCTGACAAAATGCCCAAAAAGAAGTTGATTTTATTCTGATACTCTTAACAGCAATAGGGGAAGAGAGCACAGACCAAGTAGCCAGAAGTTGCTAAGAGTTGCGGTGGGGGATAGTGAGCCACCTGTGTTTGCTAATTGTCTTCGCAAAAAGAAGTTGACTTTCTTCTATCTTCAGGAGAGCAGGTAGTTATACAACAGAAAGAGAAGAAACCACTGACAGTAGGTTTTGACTCTTCCACAAAAAACTGGGATACAAGGGCTCTATTTTCCTTAATGATTACATTACAAAGGATGGCTACAAGATCATTGAGAAAGATGTTCTTAGATTGTCAAACTGGAAAGCAGCTTTAAAAAATTTATATTTCAAAGGAACACAGAAATAATTTTAATCCCAAATTTGCTAAAACAAATATTCCAAGGTAAAGGAGACCAGGAGCCAAGAGTCAGGAAGAAACCTGTCTAACGTTTAGTCAACTTGAGTGAAACGTTAAGGTTTTCCAGTCACCTGTGGTAACTTCGAAATAAAGTACCTAGTAAACTTCAGTACCTAAGTAAACAGGTTTCCAAGGAGAATAATATGTAGGTTTGCTTTCACTAAATCTCTATAAATTTATAAAAGAATAATACAGTCTGAGAAAAAACATGGCCAGTTTACAAGCAGAATTTAGAGGAAATATAGAGATTCAAGGATTTACTAGAATGAAAATTAAAACTGTTTCTCCAATTTAGCCTTTCACAGTAACAAAATATATCAAACTAAGGCTAACAATAGAAAGAGAGTTTTGGATGTGACACTTTTTGTTAAGACCTTTGAAAGAATTACCATGGTGCCAGGTAGGACATTTTAGTTGTACAAAATAGGCTCTAGAAATATCAACAGAGTAAACAGAATCTACAGAATGGGAGAAAATTTTGTAACTATGCATCCAACAAAGGTCTAATATCCAGAATCTCTAAGGTACTTAAACAAAGTAAGCAAAAAACAAACAATCCCATTAAAAATAGGATATGAACAGATACTTCTCAAAAGACATACACGTGGCCAACAAACGTACGAAAAACTGCTCAATATCACTATTCGTTAGAGTAATGAAAATCAAAGTCACTGTAAGATACCATCTGACACCAGTCAGAATGGCTTTAAAAAGCCAAAAAATAACAGATGCTGGTAAGGTTGCAGAGAAAAGGGAATACTTACATACTCCTAGCGGAAATGTAAATTATTTCACCTACTGTAGAAAACAGTTCGGAGATATCTCAAAGAACTTAAAAACAGAAATACTATTTGACCCAACAATCCTATTACTGGGTATGTACCCAAAGGAATATAAATTGATTTATTCTACTATAAAGATACATGAACGCATATGTTCATCACAGCATTATTCAAAATAGCAAAGAAAATCAACCTAAATGTCCATCAATGGTGGATTGAATTAAAAAAATGGGTACACATATACCATGAAATACTATGCAGCCATAAAAAAAGATTGAGATCATATCCTTACAGGAATATGGATGGAGCTGGAGACCATTATCCTAAGCTAATTAATGCAGGAAAAGAAAACCAAATACTACATATTTTCACATAAGGGGAAGCTAAATATTGAGTACACATGAACACAAAGAAGGGAACAATAGACACTAGGGGCCATTTAAGGGTGGAGAATGGGAGAAGGGTGATAGAAAGACTACCTATCAGGTATTATGCTCCTTACTGGATGATGAAATAATCTCTACACCAAACCCCATGGCACACAACTTACCCATGTCACAACTTTGCACACATACCCCCTGAATCCGAAATAAAAGTTGGAATAAAAGAAATATTAAGGGTATTTTCTGCAGTATACTACCATGTGAAAATTAGTAGTGATTTAATCTAGAGAGAAAGTCTTGGAAAGAAATCTTGAGTTAACTTTTGTCACATTGAGTAGAACTGGAGAACATATTTCAATAGTCCAGAATGTCTGAGACCTTGATATACAAGCACCATGAGTCTATGTTAAGAGACTAAGATTGCTTAATATTTATAAACGCCTCTCATCATTTTATGGAAAGAAGGTAGATTGAGAAAGTTAAGCAAAAGGCATATTTTCCAATACTTTCTTTAGAAATAAACAAAGAGGATGGTGCTGCAAAGAAACTCCCTTCCAACAAACACATTCAAGAACTCTGCAGAACAATGCACTGGGGAATGGAGAAGAATCGGGGCTTAAAGAACATATCCCATCCCAGGATAAGAGGAACTTGGTAACATTTCCCCCCCAAGACATTAGAGCTAATGACTGCTAAATATTTTCTATTCATTCCCCTTTTGCATGAACATTTGTTCTGTATTTAGGCTGTTCCTATTTCATCATTGTCTATTTAGTTCATAACTCTCTGTATCAGGGGTATCACATCCAGACCTGATATAGTTCCTATGATATTGTACTCTGGGCTTGATTCTATAATTGGATGAAACTTTGGGTATCCTGAGTTAGGATGAGTATATTTTGAATGTAGGAAAATAATTGCTAATAGAGTGTAAACCGTGGTAGTTTGTAAAACTAGTCCTGGTTCTTCACTTGTATACATTCCCTTTTTCTAAAATAAAAACATTGCTCTCTTATTCTGATTTCCTGGAGGGTTATATGATTTGCTTTGGCCAATGGGATGTCAGCAGATATGATGCAAGCAGAGACTTGAAGAAACACTTGCATACTCTGTTTTCATGTGCAACTCTGACATAACCATACCCAAGGTGACCAGCAGGAGAGTGAAAGATAGATGTGGGGCAGGACAATATTGCCCAGATTATGCCATCTGTGACCATTCTAGACCAGCTGACAACCAGCCAACTGCTGACTTGAGGAGAACTGTAAGCCAACTGTTAATTGACTGCAAATGCTTGAATGAGCCAGAAAGCCCAAACAATCTCACAGTTAGACCCCACATATACATGAATCAAATAAGAATTTATTTTATACCACTAATGTTTTAAGTTGCTTTTTATGCAACATTATCATGACAATAGATAAGAGATATATTCAGTCAAATGTTATAACTATAATCACAAGTACAGTAAGTGTAAAAAGATTTGAGAATAGATTAAATTGACTTATGAGAGCAGAAGTGGGAGCATTTACTAGAGATTAACCTACTAAAGAACCGATCATGAGTCAGTAGCATATTAGTTCTATTGTGTAATTTCTTCAGTGAAGTAGAAATTATTTAATGTAGATTCTACCATATGTTTACTACTTAAAACTGTAAACTCTTTATTGAATAAGGGAATGATTTTCATTTTATATGGATAGAGCTGAGGCTTTGAGAGGATAAATAGTAGAGCTTATGGAAAATCACCATTAACGAGAAAAACCAGACCCCAAAACCATATATGACTCCACGGTCTATTTTTTAAAATAACTATATTATGTTAATTTTTTACTTGATATATTTCTCAAATTGTCCACTAACGTATTTTGGTTCAGGAATTTTTGAGAAGGAAGAAAACACATTTTACCTTATTACTGTGAAAAGAAAAGAAAATATCAGGATCCAAACTTACTGTGCCAAAAGGAAAACGTTAGGCAGAAAGCTGAGTCATACAAGAAATTGCCTTTTCTTTTCTTCCTAATCAGACAGCTACAGATAAAAGGCCAGACATCTCTGTCTGCAGGTAGCTATTCTATCTTCACTTTACCTTATGTCAAGTGTCAATTTACTGAATGTGAGACAAATGCATAATTGACTTCTCATACCTGCTCCTTTTCTCATTCAACAACACATGGACTCGGTATGTGACCATACCCTTCTTCTTTCCCTTCCAGCCTGCCTTCCCCCTTTAAATACTGAGGCTCTCAAAATTGTTTTCAAAAAGCCAGAGACCAGATTGTTCCTATGGTTTTTGTGCTTCTTTATTTTTTTTCCAGGCATGTCCTTAACTGTAGCAAAATAAACTTCTAAATTGATTGAAACCTGTCTCAGGCACATTTTGGTTTACATTTAAAAATGACACATACTAAAGATTTGGCCTATTGGAAAACAAATTTGTCACTTATTTGATACACTTTATCCATAGTCACCTCAGATCATCTGGATACTATGGTTCCAGATCATATATTGGAGTTACTATTCAACAAAAAATTGAGGTAAAATAAAAGAAAATGGGAAAAAAAGGGAAGAAGTGGAATTGGAGAGTCAGGAATGGCAATCAAAGTTAGAAACAAAAACTGCATCAATACTGTGTTTATATGTCTCACAATTAACAGGAAATTGGGCTCAAGTATAACAATTTCTCAAGTAATGCCCTAATTTTACTCCTTACTGTGAAGATATACACAAATGCAACACACAAACACACATCTGCAGATACCCAGTGAAGTACATAATCCTTATTTAGTAGAAAAAGAACAAGTTCTCCATTTATGTTATGCTATTGAACAAAGAATTTTAATTAAACAAAATGCATTTAGGAAAATTATCTTCCACAATAGTAATACACTTGAAGGAATTTTTATTTACAACCAAAGTGTAGGTGGCTGTTAAACAAAAATTGTACCACAGTATTAAATTTTGATAGCCTTTTTCCTGTCACTAGAAAAGACGATTGGCAAAATGCTTCTTTGTTTTTAATGAGTTTGTTGCTGAACTCTGACAGGTAACCAAAGAAACTGAATGTAAAGCAATGTGTGGGTTGTTAGGCATTTGTAAAAAATCCAGATTATTGTTTGCTCTATTTTACTTCCCACAGCCTTATAAATAATTATACCAAATCTTTAGCTTGCCTTCTTTTGCAACCTACAATATTAATTCATTATCATTTAGAAAATACATTAGTAGTATCAATTTAAATATTAATTTAAATATAACATCAACATTTATCCAAATATTTGTCACAAATTTCTATTTGATTCATGTAGGCAAGTGACTACCTAATATGAATTTGATAGGATATTTCAGAAAATGTTGTTAAATAAACCCATTTTTTGAGTACAGGTAGATGGACAAATACATATATGAAATATACTTTTTACCACTACAATTTTTCTAAGAAATCACAATTTTCATACAGTCTGCATATATTTTAAAAAAGTACAATCTTTTATGGTGCATAAAACAGAGCAGTTAATCTATTGTATATATGGCTTGGATATTGTTGGAATATTGGCAAATTAGTAAGACTTCTCTAAATAATACGTTTCTTTATTTTAATGACTATAGTCTGGGCACTATTCACTGAACTTCACTTATTTTCAAAATTACAGTGTCAATCTCTTGAAAGTCTTTGTAGGCACTTTAAAATATAGCTACACAAGTAATAATTTTTTGCTCTCTTTGTTTATATTTTTTAGTGACAAGATTGTTATGTTATAAAGCCTGTCCCTAATAAAGAGACAGACGCTAAAAGAAGTTGGAGAGAAATATCACAGTTGCTTTGTCTACTTATATGTAGTTATTGCCCAGGCTATTACTGAAAAATGTTGATTGGGCAGAACCCTTTACTTACATTAGAAGAAACTTCTGCAAAATTTATTGTTTTTAAGTATAAAACTTAATATTCAGTAAAAGATAAAACCAAATTAGAGCCAAAGGCAAACTGGTTGGATGTCAGTATGGTTGTGTCATTTAAATTTTTAGAAATAGAATAAAATTATAAAAATATTTAATAAAATAACAGCATATGATGAAATAAAAATGTAGTCTTGAATTGTCTTTTTGTAAAAAAGACAAAAAATTTATGAAACTATAACTGTAACTACTTCATCTCAAGGAAACATTCTACTGTTTCTCACATTAGTAATGCTACTTCCTGTTAAGTAATCACTTAATTGCTCTTGTAAATGGAAATACAACTCCAATATTAAGTACCTCACAATTGTTTACTTATATCTACTGAAAAGAAAGTTAATGGTTTTGCATCAATGTACACATCTATGCTAAAGTACAGTTATACTTTGATCATAATTAATATGACTTTGTCCTTAGAAATATAGTGAAAATATTTTTATATTTAGGTCAGCACTGGTTGCATTTCCTCTTAGTTTAATGGCAAAAATTTCATGCATTTATTGTAAGGCTATGACATCAGCTAAAATGCACCATTTGAAGAGTTCATTATTTTCTCAATAAATTCAATAAATTTTGGCATAACACTCATTAAATTCTAGTCACTAGGCTTACTTATATGTCTTTTGAAATATATAAATTATGCCTTCAAGAAACCAAAAAATAAATAAATAAAACTACTGAGGGGAAATGATTATATATAATGATACATCCGTATAGTGCTTAAGTGGAGAAAGAAATACATTTGGGAAAGTGAAAATACAACAAAACTCAGGACACTTAGGATGGACAGGGAGGGTCACATAACAAAAAGCAGAAAAGGAAACAGACATACCATGAGCATATTTTAGAATCACATATGTTACTTACTTTATAGTTTTTTTAATATATTTTTTTATTGCGTTTTAGGTTTTGGGGTACATGTGAAGAACATGCAAGATTGTTTGCATAGGTACATACATGGCAACATGGTTTGCTGCCTTCCTTCCCATCACATACTTACTTTAATATTTAGTTTTCTGTTCTCATGAATGTTGGTAATAAGTGGAAAGAAATTTCCTCTTCTCAATGGTTTCCAACTAGTGAATAAAGAACTTGTAATTGTGCCACAGATTAATATATATAGTATATATAACATGTACATATTATATATAATTTGTATATACTTTTTGTATATGTATATATTATATACATATACACATATAATCAATATTATATAATATGTATATATGTGTATATATTATATAGATACAATATTTATTACATATGTGTATATGATATGTATGTATATATGTAATATTGTATATAATATTATAGATTGTATGTTCCATAACATACAGTCCTGGGTTGTATGTTTACAGATGCTTCCATTGTTAAATTACTTTGGAAATATTTAGGAAGTCTCTTTATTTTCTTAAGAACGTTGTATTCTTATATGACAAATTAAGGCTAATTTACATAGTATTAACAATTTTTACTCTTTTAAGTTAATCAGTTCATAAAATCTAATTTTTCATATCAACCAGTTCATTATAAAGGATATAAATAAACAGCCAAATGAAGGCATACATAGGGCAAGGTCTAGAAGGTCCTGAGCACAGGAGCTTCTGTCCCAGTGGAGTTTGGGTGCAACACCTTCCCAGCATGCAACTGTGATCCTTAACTTCCTAAAAGCCTGTACATGTTCAGCTATCTGCAAGCTCTGATAACACCTAATTTTAAAGAGCAGGTCCTTCACTCTACCATGTTTTTGTCAGACTAACAAAATTTTGGAAGGTGATGGCTCTTGGTGGTGACTTTGATAAATATTAAAAAGACAGCAATATAATTTAAAAACACTCATACAACTTTAATTAAAAAGTAATTTCTAATGTAAAAATTCATATTATTGATAAGGGACCAGGTTCAGAGAAATACTTATGGGCACATTATTTTCCACTTATTACAGAAGATCTTAGTGCTACTATCTTTGGCACACATGGGCAGAAAAACATATCTGAAAACAGTAGCCTCTTAAAAGAAACAGAGGGATAGAATACAATCCAGTTTGACAAATATTGTTTAATGGAAT
Organism: Cacajao melanocephalus; assembly: GCA_963573385.1. Lineage (NCBI taxonomy): Eukaryota > Metazoa > Chordata > Mammalia > Primates > Pitheciidae > Cacajao > Cacajao melanocephalus. Next base: position 25,359 of record CAUYLG010049120.1, read on the forward strand.
CAAAACTGATTCAATGTTAAATTGCTACTCTTTTTAAAAAAAAATCATCCTAGATAAAAATATTTTATTTATTTTTGCTTTAAATTAAAAATAAGTGGTCAATTTACTGGCATTCAACAGTTTTAGAAAATAAAATAACTGATATCAGAAAAATTTCAAATCTTATTTGTTAATTTTTATATCATGTTTTATCTTCTTAGTAGTTTCATGAAAAAGGATGACACCATGTTCATTCAAATCATTGTGTTTCTATAATAATAAACTCTGATGAGATATTTTATTGTATATTTTGTACAATATTTTATTGTATATATTGGTATAATTCAGGTGTGTTTCCCACTCCCCTATGTCAAAGAAAGATCCTTATGCCTGAAGGAAAAATCTCTGTTATCAATGTGGAATAGCTGGTTTTATCAGTTCTCATGATCACAGAACATGAAACTAATATATTTTAACTATTTTTAATCTGAAGCTTGTCCTGGCCTATTTTAATCAATGTTAATACTAATTTATTTATTATAATTCCAAATCTATGCCTGCTGGTATCATTATATATATCCCATTGTACTGAAATTACTTGCATAAGCTCCTCAATTAGAATTTGTTTAGAATTTAATTATACTAGTAATTTTCAGTGTATTTATTTAGCTTGTCAAGTATTCCAAAATATAAACTGGAAGGTGATATGTTACATAACCGATACATGAATAAAGCATTTTGAATCTAGCTCTAACTATACATAATGTTTCTTTTAAAATAGTGATACTGTTTGTGAAATAAAAAAAACAATCTTGGTACTACTCCAAACTCAATATTTCAGGGGGAAAATTAAGCTTGGGAACTGAGTCACACAAAAAACCGCCTTTCTTATGCTCCCAAGCAGATACCTGTAATCTTACATGCTTACTTTATCTTATGCAAAATGTAGATTTACTGAGCATAAAACAAGTGCATAACTGACTTTTTCCTTTACTCCCTTCTTTATCACATGTAAAATGTAGATTCACTAAGCACTAATCAGAGTCTCATAATAATATAACCACTTACCTCATTGCCTACCCTTTCTACTTTATTTTTTCTTTTACCCTTACTGCTTGCTTTTAACCCTTCATTGAAATTTCCACAACCCTCTTTGGATAAAGCACAGGTTAGAGATCCTATTGTGGTCTGTGTTTCTTTTTCCTGGGTGCATCTTCAACCTTGGCAAAATAAACTTCCAATCAATTGTAATCTGCCTCAATTACTTTTTGGTTTATATGTTTCATAGGCCTTTATTTTTCCAATGAGGTGAAATTTAGTTTATTATATACAGTAAGAATAAGGCCTAGCAGTTATGTAACTAATTATTTTACATACCTACTTTGCATTTTTGTACCATCATTCCCGTTAATCTATGGCTTTGTTTTCTGTGGTTGCAGTTACCTGCAGTCAACCATGCTCCAAAAATATGAAATGGAATATTTCAGAAATAAATTTATATGGAATTTCAGAAACAATTCATATATTTTTAAAGTTTGCTTTATTCTGAATAGCATGACAGCAGTTCCCATCATTCTACTTTGTTCCGCTGGAAACATGAATTATTTCTTGCTCCAGCATATCTAACTTGTTTCCTTAAGATATACTCAAATTATCTTTCATAATCCCTTTAGTGGTGGCCAGAAAAAGATAATAGAATACAAATCATAAGGCAGAAATATTATTAAATAGCAGATGCATTAGTCTGTTCTCATGCTGCTAATAAAGACATACACAAGACTGGGTAATTTATGAAAAGAAAGAGGTTGAATTGACTCACAGTTCCGCATGACTGGGGAGGCCTCACAATCATGGAAGATGGCAAAAGAGGAGCAAAGTCAAGTCTTATGTGGTAGCAAGCAAGAGAGAGCTGGTGCAGGGGAACTCCCATTTATAAAACAATCAGATCTCATAAGACTTATTCACTACCATGAGAACAATATGGAGGAAATTGCCCTCATGATTCAATTATCTCCACCCGGCCCCACCCTTGACATGTGGGGATTTTAACAATATAAGGTGAGTTTTGGGTGGAGAATAGCCAAAATATATCATTCTGCCCCCGGCCCCTCCTAAATCTTATGTCCTCACATTTCAAAACCAATCATATCTTTCCAACAATCTCTCAAAGTTAAAACTCATTTCAGCATTAACTCAAAAGTCCCCAGTCCAAAGTCTCATTTGAAGCAAAGCAAGTCCCTTCCATCTATGAGACTTCAATTTTCAAAGTGATTGCCTTGATTTCATGTCTCACATCCAGGTCATGCTGATACAAGAAGTGGGCTCTTATGGCCTTAGGCAACTACGCCCCTGTGGCTTTGCAGGGTATGGCCCCACCATCCTAGCTGCTTTGCTGGGCTGGCATTGAGTGTCTGCTGCTTTTCCAAGAGCATGGTGCACATGGTGCAAGCTGTCAGTGGATCTACTGTTCTGAGGTCTGGAGGATAGCGGTACTCTTTTCATAGCTTCACTAGGCAGTGTCCCAGTGGGGACCCTGTTTGAGGGCTCCAACCCCAAATTTGCCTTCTGCACTGCCCTAGCAAAGATTTTCCATGAGGGCCCTGGCCCTGCAGCAAACATCTGCCTACACATCCAGGCATTTCTATACATCCTCTGAAATCTAGGTAGAGGTTTCCAAACCTCAATTCTTGACTTCTGTGCACCCGCAGGTTCAACACCACATGAAAGCTGCCAAGGCTTGGGGCTTGCACCCTCTGAAGCCACAGCCTGAGCTGTACCTTGGCCCCTTTTGCCTCTGCTGGAGTGGCTGGGACTCAGAGCACCAAGTTCCTAGGCTGCACACAGCAGGGGGTCCTGAACCTTGCCCAAGAAACCATTTTGTCCTCCTAGGCCTTCTTCTTCCCCCAGATACCCTAATCATTTCTCTCAAGCTCAAAGTTCCACAGATCTCTAGGGCAAAGGCACTATGCCAACCAGTCTCTTTGCATAGCAAGAGTAACCTTTACTTCAGTTCCCAACAAGTTCCTCATCCCCATCTGAGACCACCTCAGCCTAGACCTTATTGTCCATATCACTATCAGCAATTTGATCAATGTCATTTAACAAGTCTCTAGGAAGTTCCAAACTTTCCCACATCTTCTTGTCTTCTGAGCACTTCAAGTCTCTAGAAAGTTCCAAATTTTCCCACATTTTCCTATCTTCTTCTAAACCCTCTAAATTGTTCCAACCTCTGCCTGTTACTCAGTCCCAAAGTCACTTCCACATTTCCCGGTATCTTTACAGAAGCACCCCACCCCAGGTACCAATTTACTGTATTAGTCTGTTTTCATGATACTAACAAAAACATACCCAAGACTGTGTAATTCATAAAGAAAAAGAAGTTCAATGGACTCACAGTTCCACATGGCTAGTGAGGCCTCATAATCATGGTGGAAGGCAAAGGAGGAGCAAAGTCATAGATTACTATGACTTACATATTTTCATGCATTTTAGTGGAATTCATTCAATGCTTTGCACTCAGTAAACACTCAAACAAGTTGACTGTTTAATGGATACCAGAGTAATGGAAAAATTACTCTAATGACATACAGAATAAAATAATTTTAGTGGATTTATCCATTTTAAGGATAATTCACGTGTATTCTTGCATAGAGAGCAAACATGATATTATAGGCAGGGTGAAAATGCTTATTAATTAATATGTGCTAGAATCTTAATTTTTTCAATAATTTATCCATAGAACTTCACTTAATTTTTTTGGCATCAATTGCTTTGCATAGAGAAAGAAAAATTTGAACTAGATAAATTGCATCATCTTTCAAGTTTTATGGTTATATCAATATCTTAAAATATCTACAGTGAAAGGCATACTGTCCATTGTAATAAATTTATGGCATCTAAATTTTATATATTTATCTCATAGGTGCTGACGCCAGCTTTATTGATTTTCTATTGCCGCATAACAAATTATCACATTTTTTTTTTGCTTAAAACAATACATCTTTATTATCTAACATTATCCCTGGTTAAACAGTCTGTGCCCACCTTATTTGGATTCTCAGGGACTCACACGCCTAAAATCAAGGTGTTACCCAGGCTAAGTTTTTCTCTGACATTCTACAAGGGAAAGTTCCACTTCTTGGCTCTTTCAAGTTGTTGGCAAAATGCATTTCCTTTAGCTAGAAAATTAAGGACAGCTTGTTCTTCAGAGGCAGAAATAAAGAGAAAATGTCTCTGCTTCTTCAAGTCTCTGACTTCAAGAAATCTTCAGGCCTTCTTTTAATAGGCTACCTGAATAAATCAGGTCCACTCAGGAAAATCTCTCTTTTGATTGATTGAAAGTTAACTCATTAAAAGTCAACAAGTATATGAAAAACAATGCTCAACATCACTAACATCAGAGAAATGTCAATCAAAACAACAGTCGGAAATTATATCATCTTAGTTAAAATGGCTATTGTCATAAGACAAAAGATAAATGCTGGAAAAGATGCAGTGCAAGGGAAACCCTCACACACTGTGGGGGTGAATGTAAAGCAGTACAGCCATTATGGAAAGTAGTATAGTGGTTCCTTAAAAGCATAAAATAGAACTACCATGACCCAGCCATCCCACTGCTAGGTACATATACTAAAAAAGGAAAATCAATATATCGAAGAGATAGCTATACTCTCACATTAATTGAAACAATGTATTCTCATATTAATTGAAACGCAGTTTCACAATATCCATGATATGGAATCAATCTATGTCCATCAATGAATGAATGAATTAAAAGAATGTGGTATATACACATTATATAAATAATTCAATATTTTAGCAGAAAAATAATGAAATCATGCCATTTACAGAAATATGCATGGAACTGGAGGAAATTATATTAAATGAAATAAGCTAGGTACAGAAAGACAAATAGACACATTCTCATTTATCTGTAGAAGCTAAAAATGTTGAGCTCATGGAGGTAGAGAGAAAAATTATGATTACCAGAGGCTGGAAAGCATAGTGGGGAGGCGGGAATAGAGAAGTTGGTTAATGGTTACAAAAATATACTTGGAAGCATGAAATAAGATTTAGTGTTTGGTAGAACAATAGGATGACTATAATTAATGATTTTATACTTCAAATTAGTTAGAAAGTTCAACATATTCTCAACACAAAGATATGATAAATGTTTGTACTAATGGATACCCCACTTAAAAGATTTGATCATTACATATTGTATACTATATCAAAATCTCACATGCATAAATACGTATGTCTATTATGTATCTAAAAAAATTAAAAACAGCTTTAAAAATCATTTTTAAAAGTTAATCTTAAATATTATAAAATCCCTTCACCTTTTTCATTCACTTTTTCCATATAACATAACATAATCATAGGGGTGATATTCCATCAACCATGTTCTTCTACTTGTTAGAAGGAGAGGTGACTGCACACAGACATAAATACCAGAGGGTGGGATCATGGGGGCTTCTTTTGGGTATGTCCACCAGACCAGCTCTGTGCCAAGTACCATGCTATCTTAGAATTAAAAATATATGAGTAAGATAACAAACATTTTTTCAAGTCTATTTTCTAGTTGGAGACATAGGCAAACACATTTAAAGATTAATAAAAATTTTACTTATCCCAGTGGTAGAAGAGATATGGATAGAAATGTTTTATTCTAGCTGGATCATCAGAGAAGAGAACATCTGTGCTGAATCTTGAAGTCTTACTCATAGATAAGTAGGCAAGTTTTCTAGAACTAAGGAGTGAATGAAGAACGATCAGGATATGTCAATTGACATGTCTTTGTGTGTTAGGAGAACACTAAACAATTTAATCATTTTTTTAACTAGTGTAGTGACTATACTTGCATCTGTACCATATTAGCACAGTGCACAAATCAGAGTGTGTAGTAGGTTTCTGTGTGTGTGCGTTGTATGTTGTAAATGTGGTATCCAGATCTCTACCTTAATACTGAAATACTTCTTCCTCAGGCTGCCAGGATTTTTGCTTTCCGATGACTCATAACTGTCACTCTATGGAAAGTCCATTTAGCCAAAGAGAGCAACCTTTCTCAAAGTTATGCCTCATTACTGGCTGCAGCTCACCTCTAATAACTGGATGACATGGCTACAAAGGCCCTTGCTTTAGTTCAACATATATCATCTGAATGGTTAAATGTGATAGAGTACTCTAAAAGATGGCTACAATTCCTTCCATGCTCCCTTACAATGTGGCTTTGTTTCTCTCTTCACCAAGAGGTACCATCTATTTTGCATCACATTGAATATGGGATGGTGGCAGGCCATGATGTACTGGCATTTTCAGAGATCACACCTCTAGAGGCCTTGCAACTTATACTATCACTTCTGGTATTGCACTTAGTAAAATTACACTTCTTTTACTCAACACTCTAGTCTACAGGTGCCTGTTCCAGAAGGGAAGTCATTATATCAGGAGCATAGCAAGTTTCACATTAAACTGTAGGTTATGACAAACACCTGATAACTTTGTACTCCTTGTGCCAAGAGATCAGGAAGAACATTAATAGGAGGTAAAGCTGTTCATACCTACTGTGGACAGAGAAGTATATAATTGACACCCAGGTGATCCAGTGTGGTATCTCTTGGCATAGCCCTCCATACTTTTGAAGGTGAAGAAAAAAAGCATGAAGATCAGGTGTGTAAACTTCTTAGGGGTGGTGGAGTAAGCTACTATATGAGCAGAAGCACTAATGGAAGGTGAGGGGAATCCAGAATGGGTACTATAGAAGAAGGATGATGAATCTCACTTGTAGCTGCTGAAGCTTTACTTTTCTCCACTGACTTTCTGTTGGCAAGTTTTTCTAGGATACAAGAAATCAGTACTTGGGAAGCTAAGGTAGGAGGATTACTTGATCCTAGAAGGTCAAAACTGCAATGAGTGGTGATTGTGTCACTGCACTCCAGCCTGGCAACAGAGGGAGACACCCTGTCTCAAAAAACAAAACAAAACAAAACAAAAAAACCCATAATTCTAGTGAAACTATTCCCAGTTTGCATAAATGTATTACATGAAGCAATTTGATCAAAGATGTCAAAGATGCACAAAGTTTGGACTAAAGTGGATGCCGTGCTATGTCACCCACTTCCGCTTTCAGTACTGAGGCCTTAATTCCCATGAGAACTGAGAGTGGTAGCTGCTGCTCACCTGTAGCATATAGGCCCTCATGAATTTCCCTAAGGAAGCCAGATATTTATCTCAAAGTCACTTGAACACCTCCTATGATAGTCAACATTCAAGTACTCATCAATATGGGAGCCCAAAGCCCAGACCCCCTTGCCTCAATCTGGAGCATCTCTGAAGGCCATCCAGGTGTAGAATTTCCCTGGGTTTAGTCAAGATCTCTGCTAAAAATATACCACAGTAATTCAACTCCCCCGTCTACTCAATCCTGATTTTGTCACTCCTTTATAGACTTGTAGTTCTGAAATCCATCCCCAGTAAACCTCTGCATGAAAATACCTGTTTCAGAATCTGTTTCTGGGCAACTCAATTCACAAAACAGTATTTAAGTGTCCAGAGTCAAGAAAATATAGATTTGTCAATGTAATCAGACAAGTGCCTGGAGAGTTTTAACATAGTTTTGAAGTTATGATTTGAACAATGAGGGCCTCCTTTGCTTGGGAGTGGTAATAACATAATCTGAAGTTCAGGGCTGTGAAGAAGTGGACTAGCATATTATTATTCCCTTTGTGGGTAAAGCTACATCTCTCATGCTTTATTTTCTCTCACTAAACGTTTTCTTTCAGTAACCTTGTTCAGTACATCTGGGAGAAAATGTGACTATTAAAAAATCCTTTTAATTGTTGAAACGGGATAAGTCACCTTCTTACTGACACTAATGTAGAGATTCACTGTGCAGGGGTTATTTTTTCACCAAGGTCGTTGGCTAGAGAACATGGTTCATAATTACTCTTGGCACAGGGTGAGTGATATAGATAATGGATGAATAAGGAAGCCCCAGAAACAGTGCACTCAAGGGATGATGGACTCCAAAGTGTAGCAATGGACAATTTTAAGCATTTTGCTGATTAAGCAGATCATACACTACAATCAAGACAAAATATATATAAGCATATAGTGCTCTGTACAAAATGTCAAGAGAAAAGATTGCCCTGTTTTTGATGAATAAGATACACGAAAATAACAATTAGACTACATTCATGCACTCATTTAAAATGTACTGTAGAAATAATAGGAAATGGACAACAACTAAAAAGTCACATAAATATCTGAAGAAAATTCTAAGATAAATTGCTGGGCAAGAAGAAAATATACTCTAAATGGCAGAAGATAAATTTCACATTACCTCCTGTTAAAAAACTGTACTCTTGGTAGTTATCGTTTTTTGAATGACTTAGCTGAAATTACTTCTTATTGGCAGCATGGTACAGTCAGTGATTCTGTAATTGATGGGTACTCTGTGGCATATGAAAAAAGTGAAGTGTGTTTGAAAGTTTGATAGTGACCTTAGTGTTTCCCTCTGTTTGACTAAACTTTTAGACAGGCTTCTTCCTGACTCTAGGCCCTGACCTTCCTTTTCTTAGAGCATTTACTTTTGAAATTTGCTCTGCCTCTTTGACATGTAAATCTTAAAAGCCTATTGCCAATTTTACAACCCAATGAGGTTTTTCTCAAGGACCTGAGAGTCATCTCATTGCAATGTAATCATCAAGAAAGATGGTGCACATATCTCCCAGTCTCTGGGGAAAAGTAGGATTCTAACTGTGGTGATTGTCTTGCTTCAAGTTCTAAAACCAGATGCTGTCACAAATTTAAAAGAAAGTTTACTTTTCCTTTAGATAAAGACAATAAACAAACACAGATGGTTTATAATTCCCTGACCCTAGCTTTTAAAAACTCTCCTGTTCTTTGTTTCAGCAAAACTGAACTCAGAGTTCTCATCTTTATCCCTATTGCAATAACCATAAATAAAATTTTTCTTGCCTGTTTAAATTTGTCTGGTACAAGTTTTGCTTTGAACAATAGCATCAGATAATATCTGAAAAAACATGCCAAAATATTGCAATATCAATTCTTTATAAATCAACATTTGGTAAATTTGTGTGTTTTATTAGCAAGTAAATTATCATTAATTTTGCAGCATTCCTTACCTTCAGAACTAGTCACTAGGTAGTGGCTTGGACACATCACTGAAATTAGAGACTCATTAAAGAGTCATAAAAGTTCTTAAAGGCAATGTTTATCTCAATAGTCACACCGGAAACAATGTTTATGAAGGAAGACAGTGCCCCAATTACACTGAATTCTGTTCAGCACAGATATAGTTAAATCCCTTTATAAATATAGGTGAAACCTCCTGATAAAAATTTCACAGCTACTGAAATTATTACAAGGTACTGAAAATTTTTCCTACTTTAAAATATTTTTATCCTAGCCTGTAATATTCATTGTCTTTTTCAATCAGAACATACGAATGGCTGGACCAATGTTTCATGGTGCAACACCATGGGTCCAATTGTGGAATGGTACATTTCTTCTTGTTTACATCAGTTAGAGAAGTTGTCAGTAAATTCTTAAAAATCTCTAATTGATTCCCTGTTTAATAAATGGTGTTGGGAAAACTGGCTAGCCATGTGCAGAAAGCAGAAACTGGACTCCTTCCTGACACCTTACACTAAAATTAACTCCAGATGAATTAAAGACTTAAACATAAGACCTAACACCATAAAAACCCTAGAAGAAAACCCAGGCAAAACCATTCAGGACATAGGCATAGGCAAGGACTTCATGACTAAAACACCAAAAGCATTGGCTACAAAGCCAAAATAGACAAATGGGATCTAATTAAACTCCAGAGCTCCTGCACAGCAAAAGAAACAATCATTAGAGTGAACTGGCAACCAACAGAACGGGAAAAAATTTTTGCAATCTACCCATCTGACAAAGGGCTAATATCCAGAATCTACAGAGAACTAAAACAGATTTACAAGAAAAATACAAACAAACCCATTCAAAAGTGGGCAAAAGACATGAACAGACACTTTTCAAAAGAAGACATACATGAGGCCAAAAAACGTATGAAAAAATGCTCATCATTACTGGGCATTAGAGAAATGCAAATCAAAACCACATTGAGATACCACCTCATGCCAGTTAGAATGGCGATCATTAAAAAATCTGGAGACAACAGATGCTGGAGAGGATGTGAAGAAATAGGAACACTTTTACACTATTGGTGGGAGTGT
>CAUYLG010049123.1:0-24437 GCA_963573385.1 Cacajao melanocephalus
GCCTGTTGTCATAGATACTTGTTAAGCTGTGGCTTAAGAATAATTTTAACCTGCGTGGTAGTGGTTGCATTGTGCCGTGATCACACTGTTTCACTATAGCCTGGGTGACAGTGTGAGACCCTGTCTAAAAAAAAAAAAAAAAAAAAAAACCCAAAAAACCCAAAACGGGTACATTAAAGTTTACAGCAGCTTTATTTATAATAGCCAAAAACTGGAAACGACCCAGATATCCTTCAAATGGTTAATGGTTGAAGAAACTGTGGTATATCCATGCCATGGAATAGTACTCAGCAATAAATGGAATGGACTATAGATACATGCAAAACTTGGATGAATCCCAAGGAATGATGTTGAATGAAAAAATAATTTCAAAATGTTACATGTTGTATGATTCCATCTACATAACATTTTTGAAGTGACAAAATTATAGAAATGAAAAAGAGGGTAGAGCATGGTGGCTCACACCTGTAATCCCAGCACTTTGGGAGGCCGAAGTGGGCGGATCACTTGAGGTCAGAAGTTCGAGACCAGCCTGGCCAACATAGCGAAAACCCGTCTCTACTAAAAATACAAAAATCAGCCTGGCATGGTGGTGGACACCTGTAATCCTAGCTACTCGGGAGGCTGAGGCAGGAGAATTGCTTGACCCTGGGAGTGGAGGTTGCAGCGAGCTGAGATCACACCCTTACTCTTTAGCCTGGAGACAGAGCAAGACTCCGTCTTGTTGGGGGACAGGGAAGAAGAGATGAGTGTTTGTCAGCAGTTAGGGATGGGGGTTGGGAAGGGTGATGGATGTGGCTATCCAAGGGTGACAGAAGCAATCCTTGTGGTGAGGGGAGCTTTTTTTTTTTTTTTTTTTTTTTTTTTGAGACAGAGTCTCACTCCGTCACCAGGCGCCAGGCTGGAGTGCAGTGGCGCGACCTCGGCTCACTGCAACCTCCTCCTCCCGGGTTCAAGCAATTCTCCTGCCTCAGCCTCCCGAGTAGCTGGGACTACAGGTGCATGCCACCACGCCCAGCTAATTTTTTTTGTATTTTTTAGTAGAGACGGGGTTTCACCACGTTGGCCAGGATGGTCTCAATCTCTTGACTTTGTGATCCGCCCGCCTCAGCCTCCCAAAGTGCTGGGATTACAGGCGTGAGACAGTTTGGTTTTTTTTGAAACCGAGTCTCACTTCATCACCCAGGCTGGAGTTCAGTGTCGTGATCTCAGCTCACTGCAACCTCTGTCTTCAGGGTTCAGGTAATTCTCATGCCTCAGCTTCCCAAGTAGCTGGGATTATAGGTGTGTGCCACCACACCCAGCGAATTTTTGTGTTTTTTAGTAGAGTCAGGGTTTTGCTATGTTGGCCAGGCTGGTCTCGAACTCCTGACCTCAGGTGATCTGCCCACCTAGGACTTCCAAAGTGCTGGGATTACAGGTGTGAGCCACTGTGCCTGGCTCTGTTTTATATTTTTATTGTATCAAGGTCAGTGTCTCCGTTGTGATAATGTACAAGATGTTACCATTGGGGCATACTGGGTCAAGGGTACACTAGATCTCTCTGTTTGATTTCTTATAGTTGCATGTGAATCTACAATTATCTCAAAAGAAAAAATTTTAATTTAAAAAGTATTTTACACACACAAAACAGCAATACAGACAAATATGGAATCCTCTAGAAAAGGGCCATCAGGATGGAGAGTAGTCTGGAAATGATGCCATTGAGAAATGATTGAAGGGCCTGGGAGGTGGGGCATCACCTGCAAAAGAGACTTAAGGGCAAGTTTTGGACAGTGGCCTTGGGGAAGAGGAATTCAATTGGAATCAGTGGGTGTGGCCAGGCACAATTCCAGTCGAAGAGGAATTCAATTGGAATCGGTGGGTATGGCCAGGCACAGTAGCTCATACCTGTAATCCCAGCACTTTGCGAGTTGGAGGTGGGAGGATTGGTTGAGCCCAAGAGTTTGAGACCAGCCTGGCCAACATAGCAAGACCCTATCTCTACAAAAACAATTAGCCAGGTGTGGTGGCATACACCTATAGTCCCAGGTACTTGGGAGGCTGAGGCAGAAGGATTGCTTGAGCCCAGGAGGTCAAGGCTGCAGTAATCCATGATCACACCACTGCACTCCAGCCTGGGCAACAGAGCAAGACCCTGTCTGCACACAAAAAATTAGTGGATAGCAGTCACAAAGGGATTTCCTCTAAATATAAGGAGGAAGTTAGGTGTGGTGGCTCATGTCTGTAATCCCAACACTGAGAGGTCAAGGCAGAAAGATTGCTTGAGCCCAGGAGTTCGAGACCAGTCGGTGCAACATAGTGAGACATCATCCATACAAAAAAAATTAAAAAATGAGGTGGGAGAATTGCTTGAGCACAGGAGATTGAGGCTGCAATGAGCTGTGATCCCGCCACTGCACTCCCGCCTGGGGGACAAAGCAAGACTCTGACTCAAAAAAATTTAAATATATGGAAGAACTTTCTATGATACCTCTACATTAGGACAAAGTTGTTTCCAGGATGTGTACTTAGTAAGGGGCAAGGCAAAGCTAAGAACAAGACAGTTATTCAATTAAACAGAAGAGACTAATCCAGCATTTTTCAATTTTCTTCTCAGTGGGGCTAGGGGGAGGTAGGAAGGACATTGGGGGAAGGGGCCAGGGCATGCTTCAGGTGTGCAAATTGCTCCACACAATGAGAAGGTGAGCTTTGTGTGCCAACTTCGGGGAAGGAGCTCGTTAGCTGGGTAAATGCTGCACTCTCAGCATTTACTCAGCAGGGTTTGTATTTAGAGGAAGATCTTATTTAAGCCAGAATTCACAGCTCCTGTGGGTCTTACTCCATCAGCAGGCCCCCAGTGAGAGCTGAGAGGAATTCAGGAAGATTGTGATGGGGACAACAGCAAGATGCTGGCAAGGGATTTTAGGTGGGCATCTTTGCCCTTCTGAAGGCTGTGCCAGTCCTTGGAATAATTTCAGATGAACAGGCATATTAGGAAAATTACCATTATTATGCATTACAAGGTTACAAAGAACACATGTGACCTTTTATAGCATCACATAAAAAATGTCTTGGAACAAAGGTGTGGAGCGTTCTTCCGAGCTTTCCTCCTTCCCAGCCTGGTCTGTGTGTTCTCACAGATTTCTTCAGAACCCATTTTCCATTCGTTGACCACAGAAGAGGATGCACATGGAAGCCTCTTGTGATTTCTGCCAGGGCTGGAATGAGGTCAGGATTTCTTCATGGATTTACACAGGTAGTTTCTGCTTTCCTTAGGGGTGGGAGGTGGACTGTATTAGTACTGAAGTATGAAAAGGAGCTGAAATGTTTTATAAGTTAAGTCCCAGCCTGCATGTGTCAAAATGGCTTGTGATGTGCTGCCAAGGACACTGTCAAGAAAGTGAAAAGACAACTCACAGAATGGGAAAAGATATTTGCAAATCACCAACCTGATAAGGAACTTGTATCCACAATATATAGAGGATTCTTACAACTCAATAATAAAAAGACAAATACCCAATTAAAAAATGGGCAAAGGATTTGAATAGACATCACTCCGAAGTTGTTATACAAACAACCAATAATTAGCACATGACAAGATGCTCAATGTCATTAGCCATCAGGGAAATGCAAATCAAAACCATCATGAAGTACAATTTCACATCTGCTAGGATGGTTATAATCAAAAAAGCAATAACAAGTATTGGTGAAGATGTCAGGAAATTGGAACACTGCTGGTGAGAATGTAAAATGGTACAGCCACTTCAGAAAACAGTGAAAATTTTCTCCAAAGGTTAAACATAGAGTTAAGCCTGGCATAGTGGCTCACACCTGTAATCCCAGAGCTTTGGGAGGCTGAGGTAGGAGCCAGGAGTTTGAGACCAGCCTAAGCAGCATAGTGAGACCCCATCTCTATAAAATTTATTTTTTAAAAAAACTGTAGAGTTAACATGTGATCCAGAATTCCTGCTCCTAGGTATATACCCAAGATAAATAAAAGCTTATGTCCACACATTGCATGATTCCATTTGTATGAAATGTCCAGAATAGGCAAGTCTACAGAGATGGTAGACTGATGGTTGCCTAGAGCTGGGGATGTTGGGAAGGAGGGAGAGTGGTTTCTAATGGGTACTGATTTTTTTGCACTGGGGGAGTGGGGTGATGAAAATATTCTGTAACTGATTATGGCCATAGCAGCACAACTCTGTGAATATACTAAAAACCATTCATTGAATCGTACACTCTAAATGGGTGAATTGTGTGGTATGTGAATTATAGCTCAATAAAGCTGTTATTAGAAAAGAGAAAACCTTTGGGTATAAGCCTAATGAGATTGCTGGGTCAAATGTTATTTCTGTTATAAGGTCTTTGAGGAATTGCCATACTGTCTTCCACAATAGCTGAACTAATTTGCACTCCCACTACCAGTGTTTAAGTGTTCCTTTTTCTCCGCAGCCTCACCAGCATCTGTTATTTTTTGACTTTTTAATAGTATTCATTCTGACTGGTGTGAGATGTTATCTCGTGGTTTATGATTTGCATTTCTCTAATGATCACTGATGTTGAACTTTTTTTTCATATGATTGTTGGCCGCATGTATGTCTTCTTCTGAAGAGTGTCTGTTCATGTCCTTTGCCCACTTTTTAATGGAGCTGTTTGTTCTTTTCTTGTAAATTTAAGTAAGTTCTTTATAGATGCTGGATATTAGATCTTTGTCAGATGCATAGTTTGCAAACATTTTCTCCCATTCTGTAGGTTGTTTGTTCACTCTGTTGACACATGCACGGGTATGTTCATTGCAACACTATTCACAATAGCCAAGACATGAAATCAACCTAAATGCCCATTAAACGTAGACGGGATAAAGAAAATGTGGTACATATATACTATGGAATACTATGTAGCCATAAAAAAGAATGAGATCATGTCCTTTGCAAGAACATGGATGGAACTGGAGGCCATTATTCTTAGCAAACAAATGCAGGAACAGAAAACCAAATACCCCATGTTCTTACTCATAAGAGGGAGCTAAATGATGTGGACACATAGACAGGAACAACACACACGGGGGCCTATCAGAGGGTGGAGGGTGGGAGGAGGAAGAGGGTCAGGAAAAATAACTAATGGGTACTGGGCTTAATACCTGGGTGATGAAATAATCTGTACAACAACCCCCCACAGTATGAGTTTACCTATGTAACAAACCTGCACATGTAACCCTGAACTTAAAAGTTAGAAACAAAATATCAGATTTTATTCCATAAATATATACAATTATTCTGTCAATTAAAAACAAAGTTTAATAATAATATTGCAATCGAAAAAAGAAAAACCTCCAAGTGCATTCTATCTTTTAGAAAACACTGCCCCAGGTGCAGTGGCTCACGCCTGTAATCCCAGCACTTCCAGAGGCTGAGGCGCGCAGGTTGCTTGAACTCAAGAATTCAACACCAGCCTGGCCAACGTGGTGAAACCCCGTCTGTACTAAAAATACGAAAAAAAAAAAAAAAAAAAAAAAAAAGCTGGACGTTTTGAGGTGCACACCTGTAAACCCAGCAACAATGAAGGCGGGGGTGGGAGGATCGCTTGAGCCCCCAGGAAGCAGAGGTTGCAGTGAGCCAAGAGCAGAGATCTTGCCACTTCACTCCAGCCTGGGCGGTAGCACCAGACCTTGTCTCAAAAAGATTTAAAAAAAAAAAAAAAGAATAATTATATTACCTGCAGTGGTAACACTGTTTTTTAATATTTAGGTCCAAATTCGTGACGTGCCTAAGATCAGGAGTGAGGGCCCCTTTGGGTTCAAGGCATTTTCAAAGGTCAGGCAGGCAGCATACTTGGAGTCTATTTTCCAGACAAAGTTTGTTGCTGGTGCCTCCCCGTGACTTGTCAAGGTCACGGCGAAAGCCAGGACGAGCCGGCCTCCAGGACAGAGCTCAAGGAGGGACTTGGGCTTGGCAACCCGGGATGAAGCATCCGTTCATCCCAATGCGGGTGAAAACTATTAATACATCTCTATTGAGTTGGGAATAGAACATTTCCATCTAATTGAAAGAGTTTTACCCTGCTCGAAAGCTTCAAGTTGTTTTGAGGAAAAAAGAAATTGGAGCTCCTAATGGTGGTCAGATTAGAGGGATGGCAAAAAAAAAAAAAAAAAAAAAGGGGGGGCCCCCAATTCCTGTTCCCGGTACGGCGTTTCCTGGCTGCGGGCGGGCGCTGCCTGGAGGGGGCAGCAGGGGGCACCCTCCCCGCTCCTGCCCTGCAGCCCTCCCCGGCCCCCTCCCCGCCCCTCGCTCGCCCTGACGTCCCCAGCACCCGCCTCTTTCTCTCCGGCCTTCAAAGGGAGCTGGGGGCCGTGGGGCCTGAGCTTCAGGCTGTAGCCAAGGGGGACTGCCGTCTTCGGCCAGCCGCGGGGCAGCAGTGCACGCCGGGTCCCTCGATTCCCATCACGTCCCGCGCCTCGGGAGCAGGTGCCAGGACCGCCTGCGCGGCCGCAGTAACTTGTGCCTCCTAGCGGATCGCAGCCGCGGGCCACTAGCGCAGGGGTGGGACGGAGGAAGGGCGCGCAGGTGGGCACATGGAGAGCGGCAAAGGGAATGCTATGGCTGGGGCCATCGGGGCGGCGAGCGAGTCCCCTCAGTGCTCGCCGCTGCCGGGGGTGGAGGGCGCGTTCGCGCCGGCTGAGCCCGACGGGGCGGTGGAAGGCGCGGCAAACGGCGGCGACGGCGGCGAGGGCGGGGGCGGGCCGCGGCGGGCTCTGCGGGCAGTGTACGTACGCAGTGAGAGCTCCCAGGGCTGCGCGGCCGGCGGTCCGGAGGCGGGGGCGTGGCAGTGCCTGCTGCGGGCCTGCGAGGCCGAGGGCGCTCACCTCACCTCCGTGTCCTTCGGGGAGCTGGACTTCGGGGAGACGGCCGTGCTCGACGCCTTCTACGACGCAGGTGAGAGCGGCTTTGTCCCCACCTTAGTCTTACTTTACCTCCCCTCACAAGAGCCAGGGCACCCGCCCTGCCCCCTTGTTCCCCTCTCCTCGCCCCGCTCTCCTCGCCCCGCTCTCCTCGCCTCCCACCCCCTCGGCCCCCACCCCCTCGCCCCCCACCCCCTCGCCCCCTCTCCTTGCCCTCTCCCCTTAGTCTCCGACCCCTTCCCCCTCCCTCCCCTAGTCCCCGCCCCTTAGTACCCCTCCGCTTCTCCTCCCGCAGTTCTCCTCCCCACTTCCCCCTGCCCCCAGTCCCTTCACCCCAGTCCCCGTCCCCTAGTCCTCCTTCTCTCCAGTCCCCCTCCCCTAATCCCCCTCCCCCAGTCCCCCTCCTATCCTCTCACCCCCTGAGTCCTTAGCATTGTGCCCTTTTACAGATAAGAAAATAGAGGCCACGGGCATTTAAACTCTTTCATTCTTCAGGCGTTTTAAACATCAGATAACCCAAAAAACAGCCTGTAACCCAGACCCTACCAAGCCCCCCTTCTCTGAGTTATCCAACTTTTGCTTTCTCACTCCTGGCAGGTCCCAACGCAGGCTACATATTAGAATCACCTGGGGAGCCTTTAAAACTCTGACTGCCCAGATCGGATCCCAGGCAAATAATATAAGCACCGGAGACCTCAGAAGTGTGTCATGCTTCCCAGGCGATTTCATTCTGCAGCCAGGAGTGGAAATTGGTGTCTCACGTGTGTGTGTTGCTTCTACTTAGAAACACCCCAGTGTTCTTTTTCACACTTCAGTTCTCGTCCCCAAAACACTGATGGTGGAGTGTGATCCACCACCCCGTATATGTATATTTTATCCCATAATGCACAGCATTCACGGGTTCGGGGGTACCTTTGCTGGAGTGGGACTCTAGGTCTCTAAACTCACTATAATAAACGTGCCGTGAGAATCCAGCCTTAAGAACCAGACTTGAGGTTGGCAAGAGTTTCTCTAGGTGTGGAATAAATTGTTGCTTGGTGTTTATTCCCTTACAGCGCCTTTGGTGACAAACCTCTGGCTCTTGGGTGACGTTCAGAAGCATTATATGTGAGACAGTAATTACTTGGGAGTCCTTGTGCCTCAGTTTCTCCACTGGTCAAAGGGAGTAACAGCGCCTACCCTACACCTAAAAGCAGATGAGCTAGGAAATGGGAAGTTACTTTGCTGAAATAGTAAGCTAGGATTATTAGGATTCAGCCTCTGCTGGAGGCAGCACGGATCTATTTTTCTTGCAGAGCAAATTCTCCCCAGCTGGAGGGGTGAGGGGGTGGATGTCAGGCTTGTTTAAACAAGTGGCAGCTGGACCCATTGAAAGCAATCTCCTGACACTTCTGACTACACGGACTATACTCTTCAGCACAACATCTTTTTAGAAAAGCCGTTCAGGAGCCCACTTCACCTAGAACCACTCCGTTTTCTCGATTTCTATTCATTCTGCTCCAAAATTGGACTTTGAACAGACTCTTCTCTGAACGGTTACATGTTCCTTTTGCTGTCAGGCACAACACTCTCCTTCCTGCTGGTGCCAATTCTGAAAGATTCGTGTGCAGTGGCTTTTGCTTTTTCTGGGGTGGTGTGTGCGTGAACGTGTCGAGTGTGAAGATGCAGGCTTCTAACAGGTCAAGTGTGAAGATGCAGGCTTTCATCTCAGGCTTTCAATTCTAGAGCCACACAACAGACGTCACCTTGGCTCACTCCAGCCCAAATAGCCTAGGATGCTGGGCTGCATCATGAGCTCCCTTTGGTTAACCTTGTCCTGGTCTTGAGTAAATCATTTCTCAGTGCATTAGAATTACTTTGAGAGATTAGCAAAAGTACCTACACAGTAAGTGGGTTCCTGGGCTAAACAGATGACCTCCACTGACTCCTGGATTCCTCCTCTATCACTCACAGCTTTTTGGCTTTTCCACCAAAAAGATACAGAGCTCTCACTTTGGCTTCTTTGTAAAAATTCTAAAACCACGCTGTCCAATTTGGTAGCCACTAGACACAGGTGGCTCTTGACAGTTAAATTGGTTAGAATACGGTAAAAATGGTCAGTTCCTTAGTTGTGGGAGTGGCTTTTAAGGTACTTGATAGGCCAGGTACAGTGGCTTACACCTGTAATCCCAACACTTTGGGAGGCTGAGTCGGAAGGATTGCTTGAGTACAGGAGTTTGAGACCAACCTGGGCAAAAAAAAAAAAAAAAAAGCAAAAATTAGCGGGACGTGGTAGCATACATGTACCTGTGGTCCCAGCTACATGGGAGGCTGAGACAGGAGGATCACTTAAGCCCAGGAGGTCGATGCTGCGGTGACCTGTGTTTATGCCACTGCACTCCAGCCTGAGTGATACATCAAGACTCTGTCTCTAAATAAGTAAATAAATGTGTGCTCTGTAGGCACAAGTAACTCCCAGGTGGGACAGTGAAGTTATAGAACCCTTTCCTTATCTCAGAAGGTCCCGTTAAACAATGCTGTTCTGGAAAAAGGCTTGGAGGGAGGGGAACCGTTGAATGGCCCAAGTTTTTTGTATTTTTTTTTAACTTTAAGTTTTGGGATACATGTGCTGAATATCCAGGTTTGTTACATAGGTATACATGTGCCATGGTGGTTTGCTGCACCTATCAACCCGTCATTTGGGTTTTAAGCCCCGAATGCATTAGGTATTTGTCCTAATGCTCTCCTTCCCCCCTTCCATCCCCCACAGGCCCCAGTGTGTGATGTTCCCCTCCCTGTCTCCATGTGTTCTCATTGTTCAATTCTCACTTATGAGTGAGAACATGCAGTGTTTGGTTTTCTGTTCCTATGTTAGTTTGCTGAGGATGATGGATTCCAGTTTCATCTATGTTCCTGCAAAGGACATGAACTCATCCTTCTTTATGGCTGTATAGTATTCCATGGTATATATGTGCCACATTTTCTTTATCCAGTCTGTCATTGATGGGCATTTTGCTACTGTAAATAGTGCTGCAGTAAACATGCGTGTGCATGTGTCTTTATAGTAGAATGATTTATAATCCTTTGGGTTTATACCATTTGACCCAGTAATGGGATTGCTGGGTTAAATGGTATTTCTGGTTCTAGATCCTTGAGGAATCACCACACTGTCTTCCACAGTGGTTGACCTAATTAACACTCCCACCAACAGTGTAAAAGTGTTCCTATTTCTCCACATCCTTGCCAGCATCTGTTGTTTCCAGACTTTTTAATGATTGCCATTCTAACTGGCATGAGATGTTATCTCATAGTGGTTTTGATTTGCTTTCTGTAATGACCAGTGATGGTGGGCTTTTTTTCATACATTTGTTGGCTACATAAATGTCTTCTTTTGAGAAGTGTCTGTTCATATCCTTTGCCCGCTTTTTGATGGGGTTGTTTTTTTCTTGTAAGTTTAAGTTCCTTGTAAATTCTGGATATTAGACCTTTGTCAGATGGATAGATTGCAAAAATTTTCTCCCATTCTGTAGGTTGCCTGTTCACTCTGATGATATTTTCTTTTGCTGAGCAGAAACTCTGTAGTATCATTAGATCCTATTTTTCAATTTCTTCGTGCAGTATGTCCATTTTCATGATACTGATTCTTTCTATCAGTGAGCATGGAATGTTTTTCCATTTGTTTGAGTCCTCTCTTACTTCCTTGAGCAGTGGTTTGTAGTTCTCCTTGAAGAGGTCCGTCACGTCCCTTGTTAGTTGTATTCCTAGCTATTTTATTTTCTTTGTAGTAATTGTGAATGAGAGTTCACTCATGCTTTGACTCTCTATTATTGGTGTATAGGAATGCTTGTGATTTTTGCACATTGATTATGTATTCTGAGACTTTGCTGAAGTTGTTTATCAACTTAAGGAGTTTTGGGGCTAAGACCATGGAGTTTTCTAAATATACAATCGTGTTGTCCACAAAGAGAAAATTTGACTTCCTCTCTTCCTATTTGAATACCCTTTATTTCTTTCTCTTACCTGATTGTTCTGGCCAGAACTTCCAATACTATGTTGAATAGGAGTGGTGAGAGAGGGCATCCTTGTCTTGTGCAGGCTTTCTAAGGGAATGCTTTCAGCTTTTGCCCATTCAGTATGATATTGGCTATGGGTTTGTCATAAATAGCTCTTATTATTTTGAGATATGTTCCATCAACACCTAGTTTATGGAGAGTTTTTAGCATGAAGGAGTGTTGAATTTTATTGAAGGTCTTTTCTGTATCTATTGAGGTAATCATAGTTTTTGTCTTTAGAACTGTTTATGTGACAGATTATGTTTATAGATTTGCGTATGTTGAACCAGCCTTGCATCCCAGGGATGAAGCCGACTTGATGGATAAGCTTTTTGGTGTGTTGCTAGATTCGGTTTGCTAGTATTTTATTGAGGATTTTCACATCGATGTTCATCAGAGATATTGGCCTTTTTTGTTGTGTCTCTGCCAGGTTTTGGAATCAGGATGATGCTGGCCTCATAAAATGAGTTAGGGAGGAATCCCTCTTTTTCTATTGTTTGGAATAGTTTCAGAAGGAATCGTACCAGCTCCTCTTTGTACCTCTGGTAGAATTAGGATGTGAATCTGTCTGCTCCCAGGCTATTTTTGGTTGGTAGGATATTACTGCCTGAATTTCAGAATTTGTTATTGGTCTATTCAGGGATTTAACTTCTTCCTGGTTTAGTCTTTGGAGGTTGTACATGTCCAGAAATTTGTCCATTTCTTCTAGATTTTCTAGTTTATTTGCCTAGAGATGTTCATAGTATTCTCTGATGGTAGTTTCTATTTCTGTGGGATCATTGGTGATCTCCCCTTTATCATTTTTTTATTCTGTCTATTTGATTCTTCTCTCTTTTCTTTATTAGTCTAGCTAGTGGTCTGTTTCGTTAATCTTTTGAAAAAACCAGCTCCTGGATTCATTGATTTTTTTTTTGAAGGGTTTTTCATGTCTCTATTTCCTTCAGTTCTGCTTTGATCTTAGTTATTTCTTGTCTTCTGCTAGCTTTTGAATTCGTTCACTCTTGCTTCTCTAGTTCTTTTAATTGTGATGTTAGGGTGTCAGTTTTAGATCTTTCCCGCTTTCTGATGGGATTTAGTGCTATAAATTTCCCTTTAACAACTGCTTTAGCTGTGTCCCAGAGATTCTGGTATGTTGTCTCTTTGTTCTCATTGGTTTCAAAGAACTTATTTATTTATGTCTTAATTTTGTTATTTACCCACTAGTCATTTAGGAGCAGGTTGTTCAGTTTCCATGTAGTTTTGCAGTTTTGAGTGAGTTTCTTAATTCTGAGTTCTAATTTGATTGCAATATGGTCTGAGAGGCTATTTGTTTTATTTCCATTCTTTTGCATTTGCTGAGGAGTGTGTTACTTCAGTTATGTGGTTGATTTCAGAATAAATGCTATGTGGTGCTGAAAAGAATGTATATTCTGTTGATTTGGGGTGGAGAGTTCTGTAGATGTCTATCAGGTCTGCTTCGGCCCAAGTATGTTTTAGGGGCCATCATCTATGGGAAATTTAAGCACTTCCTATCTCCTGTTCTCACAGCAAGTCAAAGCCAGGTTTGACTGTGGCTTTCCATCTCCTTGTACTGTTTCATGGGGTCCTGTGTGGGTGTAAATCTTGAGGCTCTGTGTCACTAGTGCATATGGTGGATTGGCTGAGCTGCAGGAAAGTGGCAGGCAGGCCTTGGACATAAGCAAGAACAAATGGATGCTGTTAGAAAAGGAAAGTCCCATGGGCTAAGAGGGGCAGGGCATGTCCCATTTGTGTTTTCTAAATTATTTTAAAATTATTTATCTTTAATTTCTGTACATATATATAGATAGATTTTTTTAATACAGGGTCTCACTCTATTGCCCAGTCTAGAGTGCAGTGGCGCAATCTTGGCACACTGCAGCTTCAACTTCCCAGGCTCAAACGATCCTCCTGCGTCAGCCTCTCAAAATGCTGCAATTACAGGTGTGAGCCACCCCCATGGCTCATTTTGTTTATTTTTTGTAGAGATGAAATCTCACTCTAAGAGATCTTATGGACTCGAAATCCTGGGCTCAAGTGATCCTCCCACCTTGGCCTCCCAAAGCACTAGGATTACAGGCGTGAGCCACCACCCTCAGTCCTTGTGGTTTTCTAAATTGAGACAAAATATGAATAACAAAATTTACTATTTTGACCATTGTAAGTGTTCATTTCAGTGGCATTACATATATTCACCCTGTTATGTGACCCTCAACAATATCCATCTCCAAGCCAGGTGCGGTGCCTCATGACTGTAATCCCAGCACTTTGGGAGGCTGAGGTAGGCGGATCACCTGAGCTGAGGAGTTTGAGACCAGCCTGGCCAACATGGTGAATCCCCGGTTCTACTAAAAATATAAAAATTAGCTGGACATGGTGGCATGCACCTGTAGTCCCAGCTACTCAGAAGGCTGAGGCAGGAGAATCGCCTGAGCCCAGGAGACGGAGATTGCAGTGAGCCAAGATCGCATCACTGCTCTCCAGCCTGGGCGACAGAGTGAGACTCCATTTCAAAAAACAAAAAAACTCCAATACCCTGGCTAGGTACAGTGGCTTATGCCTATAATCCCAGCACTTTGGGAGGCTGAGGTGGGTGGATCACCTGAGGTCAGGAGTTCGAGACCAGCCTGGCTAACATGGTGAAACCCTGTCTCTACTAAAAATACAAAAATTAGCTGGGCATGGTCGTGGGCACCTGTAATCTCAGTTACTCAGGAGGCTGAGGCAAGAGAATTGCTGGAAGGAGGTGGAGGTTGCAGTGAGCCAAGATCGTGCCACTGCACTCCAGCCTGGGCCAACAACAGCGAGACTCTGTCAAAAAAACAAAAAACAAAAAAATGCATCTCCAGAACTTTTTAAATGCATCTCCTAGTATGCATCTCCAGAACTTTTTTTAAAGACTTTTTTTTTTTTTTTTTAACAGCAGTTGTAGATTCACAGCCAATTTGAGAGGAAAAGTACAGAGTGTTCCCATCAACACCCCTGCCCTTATCATGAATATCTTCCACCAGATTATGGCACTTGTGACAGTCGATGAACTTACACGTATGTTGACACATCATGATCACTTGAAATGTTTAGTTTATGTTAGGGTTTAGTTTATGTTAGTTTTTTTTTTTTTTAAGACAAGGTCTCACTCTGTCACCCAGGCTGGAGTGCAGTAGCGTGATCACGGCTTACTGCAGCCATGACCTACCTCCCTGGGCTCAAGTGAGCCTCCCACCTCAGCCTCCCAAGTAGCTGGGACTTACAGGCATACGCCACCATGCCTGGCTAATTTCATCAGACTTTTTTCAGCTGCATCCTGTGTCTCCCTTCTAGAGGTTCTTATTGTTTACTAACATCTTAAAGACTTGAGGCAACTTGCAGGAAGCAAAGAAATCTGTGTGACTTCATCTTAAGCTTTCCCAAATGTTGTGACTGTGGAAACTATTCTTCCAGGATGCTATAATTGAATACACTTACTGTAGTAGGAAATCTTAAAATGACTTCAGGACTGGAAGAATACAACGCTTTTATCTTTGGGGAGTACACCGTTTTGTTTATTCTTAGAATAGTTAGGTGGTTAGTTAATGACCAGTGTAAATGAGACCTCCACCTAGATGCTAATTAGCAGCCTTCTAGAGTTAGCTATTAACTGCTTAAATGACAAGAACAGCTTCTGAGGCACAAGTGATCTTCCTATACCTGTTGTGTCTGGCTTTGCCTAACTTCACTCTTCTCTGACCTCATTTAAATGTCACTTTCCTGACCCAGGAGTCCTGCTTCTTATTTTTTCCTTTGGTTATGTGCACAGAAAAGTTGTGAAGTATTGCAACAGACACTAGGACGTTTTTGTATTTTCTGAATATTGATAGAAAAACTAAGTCTAGGCTGGGCGCAGTGGCCTCGTGACTAGTGCTGGCCAATGCGATGTGAGCAGCAGCAGCAAGCGTCACTTTGGGCTTGAGGCAGTTAGATGGTGCGCTCCTCCGTCTCTCTGCCTCTGTTGTGGCAGACTTGAAGATCAGGGATTGAAGATAGCAATTAAGCCATTGAAGCCTTGGGGATTTGCCTGTTATGGCAGCATAGCCTAGCTTATACTGACTAATAGAGCTTGTCATGCATTCTGCTAAAAATGCCTAAATGCATCTCCTTTCTCTTTTTTTTCTTTTCCTTTCTCCCTCCTGTCCCCTCCCCTCCCACAGGGTCTTGCTTTGTCACCCAGGCTAGAGTGCAGTGGCACAAACAGGGCTCTCTGTAGCCTCACCTTCCTGGGCTCAAGCAATCTTCCCACCTCAGCCTCCTGTGTGTGTGGTTGGGACTACAGGTGCATGCCACTATGCCCAGTTATTATTATTTTTTTTTTTGTAGAGATGGGGGTCTCACTATATTGCCCAGGCTGATCTTGAACTCCTGGGCTCAAGTGATCCTTGTGTCTCAGCCTTCCAAAGTGCTGGGATTACAGGTGTGAGCCACCATACCCAGCCCAAATGTACCTCTTGTTTCAGCTCATTTTAGTGGGCTCAGCCCAAGTGTGCATTTGCTGCTGCAAGAAGGAGCCTGAAAAATGCCTTAAGACTTCTTATATCCTATGGCCAGGCATGGTGGCTCACGCCTGTAATCCCAGCACTTTGGGAGGCTGAAGTGGGCAGATCACCTGAGGCCAGGAGTTCAAGACCATCCTGGCCAACATGATGAAACCCTGTCTCTCTCCAAAAATACAAAAAGTAGCCAGGCATGGTAGTCCATGCCTGTAGTCCCAGCTCCATGGGAGGCTGAGACAGGAGAATCTGTTGAATCCAGGAGGTGGAGGTTGCAGCAAGCTGAGATGATGCCACTGCACTCCAGCCTGGGCAACAGAGCGAGACTCTCAAAAAAAAAAAGAAGATGACTTCTTGACTTCTTATAACTCGCTGAATATTCCTTCCTCATCATTCTGGAGACTGCATAAAGTTCAGACGAGGATGGACCTGTGGGAGACGTGGGTTTGATGGCTGTGCGGTGATGAAACAGGCAGCCCTCTGATTTAGCACATACATTTTGCATGCCATCTACACATGGTCAGGAGACTGGCCACATCTATTTAGCAGAGCATAGGGGCAGTTGTTAATTTAGACACTGCCTTCTGTAAGGTAAGTAAACATAGATGAGGAGAAAACCCTGCCTAGCAGTTCATGTCAGAAAGCTAGGAGTCTGTGATTCAACTCCCTCCCTCATTGTTAAATCCAAGTAGTTAGTTCCAAAATGGTTCTCAAATCTGCCTGCTTCTCTCTATATGTCCTGCTACTGTCTTGGTCTAAGCACCATTTTCTTTCCAGGTTACTGCCAGTAGCTTTGTAACTGGTCTCTCAAAGTTGGGCCAGTCTTGCTGCATTCAAATTTATGTATCTGCCTAGAGACCACTGTGTCCTGGTTTCTGTCCCCATATTAGTCCATTTCCACACTGCTAAAAGATAGTACCCGAGACTGGGTAATTTATATGCAAAAGAGGTAATTTTGTTTTGTTTTGAGACAGGGTCTCACTCTGTTATCCAGGCGAGAGTACAGTGGTGCAATCTTGGTTCACTGCAACCTCCACTTTACTGGATTCTCCAGCCTCAGCCTCCAGAGTAGCTGGGATTGCAGGCATGAGTCACCAGTGTCCGGCTAATTTTTGTATATTTTGTGGAGGGTTTTGCCATGTTGGCCAGGCTGATCTTGAACTCCTGAGCTTAAGTGATCCACCCGCCTCGGCCCCCCAAAGTGTTGGGATTACAGGCATGAGCCACTGTGCCTGGCCCCAAAAGAGGTTTAATTGACTCACAGTTTGGCATGGCTGGGGAGGCCTCAGGAAACTTACGATCATGGCAGAAGGGGAAGGGGAGGCAAGGCACATCTTACATGGTGGCAGGAGAGAGCACAGGGGAAACTGCCAGTTTTAAGCCATCAGATCTCAGGAGCACTTCCTCACCATCATGAGAACAGCCTGGGGGAACTGCCCCCATGATCCAGTCACCTCCCACCAGGTCCCTCCCTCCCACACGTGGGTTTTACAATTTAAGATGAGGTTTGGGTGGGGACACAGCCAAACCATATCAGTCCCCACCCTCACCTGTAGTCTTCCTCTGAGCAGCACCTGTTCACCTTTCATGTCCAAGTTCTTCAAGGGAGCCTGCATGGACTCCCTCCCTTCTCCCCGTTGGCTTCCGTATGCTGAGGTTTTCTTTCCTTGCAGGCAACACAATTGTGATTAAATAATAATAATTATTATTTTTTGAGACTGAGTATCAGTCTGTCACCCAGGCTGGAGTACAGTGGCATGGTCTTGGCTCACTGCAACCTTTACCTCCCAGGTTCAAGCAATTTGCCTGCCTCAACCTCCTGAGTAGCTGGGATTACAGGCATGTATCACCTCGCCTGGCTAATTTTTGTATTTTTATTAGAGATGGTGTTTCACCAGGTTGGCCAGGCTGGTCTCAAGCTCCTGACCTCAGGTGATCTGCCTGCCTCGGCCTCCCAAAGTGCTGGGATTACAGGCGTGAGCCACTGAGCCTGGCTCTTAAATAATTATTGATTTAATGATTGATCTTCTGCCAGACAGCGAACTCTTCAGTGGCCGGGAGCCAGGTACAGTTTTCTTTGCCACCGTTTGAGTGATTGCTAGGAATATCTACCCAGCTCCTGTTAAAAATAATCATCAGTGGGCACAGATGACAGCTGGCTTCTCCTCTTGAGATAAAGCAGAACTTATGTGGTGCCCTCAAAAGAAATTTAGAATGCAGTTTCCAGTGGCATGTTGAAAATGGTAGCCGGGCCATAGATAGAGTGCACTTAGGATTTTATTAAGAAATAACATCCATCCTAATGACACATTTCTAGGTCTGAACCTTTCTCTTCAGTGGTGCATATCTGACAGAAGAGACTAGAAGAACTCACACTGGACGTGCTAGGTTGGAAGTAGTGGTTTCAATTATATGCTGGGAATCCTGGTTGCTTTTCTTTTGGTTTGTCCATATTTTCTATACTGTATTTTCTAGAATATAAGTATGATTTTTACTTTAAGTACAGTAGGAGATTAAAGATAGGGTTGTAACTCAGAAGCTTTCTCCCTCTCTCCCTTCCTGCTGGAGAGAGTAGCCAGGTGTGCTCAGTCTAGACAGCAATGACCGCTCCCAGGGACCTGGCTGCGGAAGTCCCTGGCTGGACCTTAGCTGTCTTCTGTTGAACTTGGTTGTTGGCTTGCTCATAGGGGACCTTCCCTGAGCCTCCTTCCTTTTGATGCTGCTGTTAGTGCTACTGACTCAGAATTGAGCCTGGAACTTCCCTCAACTTAGTCATGTGGACCAACTTTGAAACAAATATTGCACCTGCAGCATTTAATGGAGACATTGCTGTCTCAGCCTTGAGTGCATTTTAGGGTAGATATCTGTGGGCTGGTCTGCTACCTTACTGGCTGTGTATTATCTGTTACTAGGGCAAAATGTATTTTCAGTTCCCCGTAGTCAACTTCCAAACATAGTTTTGGAATACAAGCCATAAACTGTTTTTTAAAAGCCTTCTATGTGTCTGGCTTTGAAATAGGTGCTGTTTCAATCTCGGCCAAATAACGTGGTTGGGATAGGACTGAACTTTCTATAAAGTAGGCTGGAAAAATTCTTGTTGCCCAGTAACTTGCACAGGTTTTGGCAATTGGGTGTGATTGAACTGGGAAAAATGCCTGTCAGTTGTTGGGGCTTGGTGTGGGGAGAAAGAGTGGTTGCGGAGCCGAAGGGAGTTGAGTGGTGGGTGAGTCTTGGCAGGAAGTAGAGCTCATTCAGGAATTGGGGTCTGTGGCAGGCCATTCCAGGGGCCAGCCAGAACTGGACACACACAGGGAGGGGAAAGAGAAGGTAGAGAGAAGCAGGAGAATTTGATGTAGATAACTTTCTCTCTTGGTTTTTTATATCATGGAAAATTTCAAGCATGTACATTACCCAGCTCTGATAATTATTAACATCCTGCTGTTCTCATTTCTTCTTTACGTCTGTCCATTCCCTGATTATTCTTTTTATTTTATTATTATTTTTTTGAGATGGAGTCTTCCTCTGTCGCCCAGGCTGGAGTGCAGTGGCGTGATCTTGGTTCATCGCAACCTCCATCTCCTGGGTTCAAGTGATTCTCTTGCCTCAGCCTCCTGAGTAGCTGGGATAACAGGCATGTGCTACCATATCCTTGTATTTTTAGTGGAGATGGGATTTCGCCATGTTGGCCAGCCTGATCTTGAAGTCCTGACCTCAGGTAATCTGCCCGCCCTGACCTCCCAAAGTGCTGGGATTTCAGGTGTGAGCCACTCTACTTGGCTGATTATTCTTTTGAAAGATTTTGAATGTAAAATGTATAGACATTGTGATGTACAAATCTCAGCTGAGAATATGCCAGTTAGTTTAGGCATTCTCCTATTGATGAATGTTTAGGTTGCTTCTGGTTTGAAGTTGTTACAACCAAAGAAGCTCTGAACGTTTGCAATTTGCAAGTGTTTTTGTGGACCAATGTTTTTACTCCTCTTGAGTAAATACCTACAAGTAGAATGGCTGGATCAAAGGGTTATGTGTGTGTTGAAATACATCAGAAACTTCCAACCCTTTCTCTGAAGTGGTTGTACCATTTTATATTCCTAGCACCCATGCGTGACAGTTTCAGTGGCTTCACATCATCTCCAACACTGTATTATCAATCTTGTCAATTTTGGCCTTCTCATAAGTGTTGTAGTGGTTTCTCCTAACGGTTTTAATTTGCCTTTCCCTCATGATTAATGATGTTGAATACCTCTCCATGTGCTTTTTGGACATGGAGATATCTTCCTTTGTGAGGTATCCATTCTAGCCATTGACCTATCTAATTGGTTTGTCTGTCATCTTATTATTGAATTATGAGAGGTTTTTATATATTTTGGGTTTAAGTGCTTTGTCAGAAATATATATTGTGAATATTTGCTTCCAGACTGTGGCTAGCTTCTTCATGTACATAATGGTGGCTTTAAAAAAGTGTATATATATATATATATATATATATATATATATATACACACACACACACACACACACACACACACTTTATTGCACTTTAGGTTCTGGGATACATGGGAAGAACATGCAGGATTGTTGCATAGGTACATACATGGCAATGTGGTTTGCTGCCTCCATCCCCATCACCTATATCTGGCATTACTCCCCATGTTATCCGTCCCCAACTCCCTACCCCGCACTGTCCCTCCCCTATTTCCCACCCACAGACCTCAGTGTGTGGTGCTCCCCTACCTGTGTCCATGTGTTCTCATTGTTCAACACCCGCCTATGAGTGAGAACATGCCGTGCTTGATTTTCTGTTCTTGTGTCAGTTTGCTGAGAATGGTGGCTTTTGATGAGTAGAAGCTCTTTGTTTTGATGAAGTCTAATCTAGAATTATTATTTTATGGTTGTCGGCTGTATCTTCCTTAAGGTTCCAGTTGTGCAGATACTCTTTTATGTGTTCTTCCAAAAACTTTGTCATTTCAGCTTTTACATTTAGGTCTGTGATTCATTTTAAATGAAGTTTGACACAGGTGCCTCTTGACAAACTGAGCCTGATACCTTAAACACATGGGATGCCTCTCAATGAGTGCCCCCAGGCACTTTGAGTCCAGAAGGCAGGACTACTACTGCCTCCTTTTCATCTCATTATCCAGGAAAGTACAGGAAGTGCAGGTTGTCCTTGACACAGTGGCCTTTCTGCCTTCCAGAACAAAAACTTCCACCAGAGACCTGTAATGAAACCTTCTCAACATGTCTTCTATCCTTGTGTCCCACTGGCCCTGGTGATACAAGTGGTGATGGAGAAAGAACATTCGCTTTATTGGCCAAGTTTGGATTTCTACCTTCTCTTTTTCTGACTGTGTGAGCTTGGGTAACTTACTTATTATCTCTGAGCCTCATTTAAAAAGATTCCTGTGTAGAGATTAAAACTCTATGCCTTGAACTTAGTAAGTACTCAACAAATGTCAGTACCCTCTCACCTGCACCACTCCCCTCGACCCCCACCAATAAACATACCAGAACCCCAGTGTAGAATGAAATGTGCTTTGTGAAATAATAAATTGCTGAACCCCAGTGTGTGAATTTTTTCACTAAGTATTAGGTTAATGTTTCCATAATTTAGACTAGTTTATTGGAATAACTACATTATGAAATATACATGCCAGAGCTTGCGTTTATGTTTAAATTAATGGTATTGATCAATAGCTATATATTTCCATTTATCACATTTCATTTGTTAGTATATATTCTTTTTATACATTATTTAAAAGCAACAAAGTCATATAGTAAAATTAAAAATGCAGGGCTCAGATCCTTTGGGCAGTTATCATGTAGTGGGGTTGCCTTATACACCTAGAGTTTGTAAGGAAAGTTTTCAGAATTTTGAGGTTGAAGATTTCATCCTAACTCCATTCCTTGTCCTGTGCAGAGGAACTCAAACTTTTGCCATTGGATTTTGAGGTGTTTTGTCAGGTAGTAGTAGTAATCAGAACAGAAAAAAATACCTCTGCATCTTATTGACAGTGCTTACTAATGCACCAGAATGTCCTAATGCCAGCCATGTCACATCAGCCCAGTTCTAGCCATACCAGATGCCTTGTAAGGCCATTAAGGTTGAGGGTAAAAGAAGCAGAATAAATGGGGCAAAAAGGAAATGGAAATTGTCGATACTGTAAAGGTGGTTCATTGGCCTCCAGTAAATCCCACCAAATATGGTCGAGCTGGAAGCAAAGACCATTTTAATGTTCACAATGACCGTTGGATTGTCATTGGCTCTCACAAGGCTAAAGTTTCAAGACTTGTTAGATGGGTTTATTTTTTAAAAATGTGTTATCTGGGCCACGTGTGGTGGCTTATGCCTGTAATCTCAGCCCTTTGGGAGGCCGAGGTGGGTGGATGACTTGAGGTCAGGAGTTTGAGACCAGCCTGACCAACATGGTAAAACCCCATCTCCACTAAAAATACAAAAATTAGCCAGGTATGGTGGTGCATGCCTGTAATCCCAGCTGCTCAGGAGGCTGAGGCAGGAGAATCGCCTGAACCTGGGAGGCGGAGGTTGCAGTGAGCCGAGATCATACCACTGTACTCCAGCCTGGGCAACAGTGAGATTTTTGTCTCAAAAAAAAAAAAAAGTGTTACCTATCCTGAGAATGGGAATGCTGCATCTAATGTACTTACCATTCCTAAGAAGCAAATAGATAAGTTTTGTAAAGCACTCTCTGGCTATGGAGTGCTTGATGCAGATCATAAACTATGCACATCCTTTCTCAAAGGACCACCTGCAAAAAAGGAAATTAGAAGGGGTAAGGACCAAGCAACCTGGCCCGGTATCCGGCAGTGAGTCACCACTCCCTCAGGCTAGGGGGACAGATACTGCTGAGGAAGCATAGAGCACAAAATGGGTGAAATCGGCAGTCAGGCAGAAGTCCGGATGCTTAGTGATGATCTTTAAGGAGCTGCTGATTTTCTTAAGGAAAGAGTGTATTATTGTGGGAGGAGTGTTCATAAAGGCGATGGTTCTCTCCAGCTGACTGACATTCAATTTAACAAGACAATTGGAGAACAAATTAAGAAATGCAGGAGCTACTTACTGTGATTTTGTCACTATAACAGGAAAGCTCAGCGGTACTCTTGTCAGGGTCTGCAGCATGTGGCTGCAGTACATCAAACTCTGCACAACTCTAGAATTGTGCACGGTTTGAAGGTGATGTGTGACATGGACCTTTTGAAAGAAGAGGTTGTTATCTGCTGGTCAGAAAAGGCTTCTCAGAATGTGTCTCCAAAAATTTTGCTGCAGAGTCATGTCAAAGCACTCCTTTAGAAAAGAGTTGAGGAAAGCTGAAGAGGAATCTTCAGATGATGAAGATGAAAATATTGGGATGGTGGCGGGGCGCAGTGGCTCAAGCCTGTAATCCCAGCACATTGGGAGGCTGAGGCAGGTGAATCCTTTGGGGTCAGGAGGTCAAGACCAGCCTGGCCAACATGGTGAAACCCTGTCTCTCCTAAAAGTACAAAAAAATTAGCCCAGCGTGGTGGTGCACACCTATAGTCCCAGGTACTCAGAAGGCAGAGGCACAAGAATCGTTTGAAGCTGGGAGCTGGAGGTTGCGGTGAGCCGAGATCAGGCCACTATACTCCAGCCTGGGAAACAGAGCGAGACTCCATCTCAAAAAAAAAAAAAAAATCAGGGTGGTGTGTTCACAGGCTTCCAGGGAACCCAGAGTTGAAACTGTGAAGTGTGGCAGCAAGGATAATGATGATAATATCAATATCCATGTATTTTTATTTATTTTTTTTTTTAGAGATGGGGTCTTGCTCTGTCACCTAAGCTGGCGTGCAGTGGCACGATCATAGCTCAGTGCATTCCCGAAGTCCTGGGCTCAAGTGATCCTCTTGTCTCAGTCTCCCAAGTAGCAATATTGATAGCTTTTAAAGTGATGAATGCAATCTAGCTTGCAGTATCATGCTGCATATTTTTTCTGCATTGTCAGCTGGAAGAACAATATGTGCAAAAGATAAAATGGCTTAACTCATGCTATACTCTATATTGCAAATATTTCACGGTGAGTGGTCTGAAATTAAGCCCAATGAGTCCATCCACCTTAGTGAATAAAATGTAGTTGGCTTATATATGCCGAATTCCTTTTGGAAAAATTGGTAGTGAACACATGTTAATCACACATAGTTAAAAAAAAAAAGATTTATTTTCAATCATTCTTACAAAAAAAATTTGATACTGGGAAGCAAAAGATAGGAGGCCAGGTAGATTATTGACGTCCTCAGGCTTCCCTCCTTCCTCCTAGTTACAACTTGATCCCCCAGGCAAGAGTACCCACCTGCTGTGACAATTGTTAAGGACCTGCTGGTGTCCTGACACTGAATTGGTATATTGGCCCCACCTTATGAGATTGGAAAATAAGATTCAAGTGACATTTCAGGCTGGGCACCATGGCTTACGCCTGTAATCCCAGCACTTTAGGAGGCCGAGGTGGGCAGATCACTTGAGGTCAGGAGTTGAGGAGTTGGAGACCAGCCTGGCCAACATGGGGAAACCCCGTGTCTAATAAAAGTACAAAAACTAGCTGGGCATGGTGGTACATGCCTGTAATCCCAGCTACTCAGGAGGCTGAGGCAGAAGAATTATTTGAACCCAGGAGGCAGAGGTTACAGTGAGCAGAGCTCGCACCATTGCACTTCAGTCTGGGCAACAGAGGAACATTCCATCTCAAAAAAAAAAAAAAAAAAAAAAATAAAATTAAAAACTTTATTAATTTAATTTACATGAATTATTTTGGAAATAAGCAGCAGTGTATAAGTAATATGTAAATTATGTTAGGAGTTAATAGAATTGCCTTCTGTCCAGTACATCTGGGATTTTTTTTTTTTTAAGGTGGCTTTCAGGTGGCTAGTGTTGTCATATGTCCAATCTGATTTTTGTTTTAAAGTCTTTGGCTGAAAACTTGTAAAATCTATTGCTTTTCATTTAGACAAAGCCAGTCTTATTTACTTTCATAA
>CAUYLG010049124.1:0-31481 GCA_963573385.1 Cacajao melanocephalus
GGGTTTGTCATAAGTAGCTTTTATTATATTGAGATACCTTGCATTGATACCTAGTTTATTGAAGGTTTTTGTCATAAATAACTGTTGAATTTTGTCAAAGGCCTTCTCTGCATCTATTGAGATAATCATGTGGTTTTTGTCTTTGGTTCTGTTTATGTGATGGATTACGTTTATAGATTTGCATATGTTGAACCAGCCTTGCATGCTCGGGATGAAGCCTACTTGATCGTGATGGATAAACTTTTTGATGTGCTGTTGCATTCAGTTTGCCAGTATTTTGTTGAAGATTTTTGCTCAATGTTCATCATGGATATTGGCCTGAAGTTTTCTTTTTTAGTTGGGTCTCTGCCAGGTTTTGGTATCAGGATGATTGATGTTGGTCTTATAAAATGAGTGAGGGAGGATTCCCTTTTTTTGTATTGTTTGGAATAATTTCAAAAGGAATGGTACCAGCTCCTCTTTGTATGTCTTGTAGAATTTGGCTGTGAACCCATCTGGGCCTGGACTTTTTTTGGTTGGTAGGCTATTAATTGCTGCCTCAACTTCAGACCTTGTTATTGGTCTATTCAGGGTTTCAACTTTTTCCTGGTTTAGTCTTAGGAGGGTGCAAGTGTCCAGGAGTTTATCCATTTCTTCGAGATTTACTGCTTTATGTGCATAGAGCTGTTTGTAATATTCTCTGATGGTAGTTTGTGTTTCTGTGGAATCGGTGGTGATCTCCCCTTTATCTCTTTTTATTGTATCTATTCGATTCTTCTGTCTTTTCTTTTTTATTAGCCTGGCTAGCAGCCTGTCTATTTTGTTGATCTTTTCAAAAAACCAGCTCCTGGATTTGATTTTTTTGAATTGTTTTTTGTGTCTCTATCTCCTTCTGTTCTGCTCTGATCTTAGTTATTTCTTGTCTTCTGCTCACTTTTGAGTTTTTTTGATCTTGCCCCTCTAGCTCTTTCAATTTCGATGATAGGGTGTTGATTTTAGATCTTTCCTCACTTCTTATGGGAGCATTTATTGCTACAATTTTTTCTCTAGACACTGCTTTAAATGTGTCCCAGAGATTCTGGTATGTTGTGTCTTCGTTTTCATTGGTTTCAAAGAACATTTTTTTATTTCTCCTTTCCTTTCATTGTTTATCCATTTGTCATTCAGGAGCAAGTTGTTCAGTTTCCATGTAGTTGTGTGGTTTTGAGTGAGTTTCTTAATCCTGAGTTCTAACTCGATTGTGCTGTGGTCTGAGAGACTGTTATGATTTCCATTCTTTTGCATTTGCTGAGGAGTGATTTACTTCCAATTATGTGGTCAATTTTAGAGTAAGTACAATGTGGTGCTGAGAAGAATGCATATTCTGTGGATTTGGGGTGGAAAGTTCTGTAGATGTCTATTAGGTCCACTTGGTCCAGATCTGTGTTCAAGTCCTGGATATCCTTGTTGATTTTCTGTCTCGTTGATCTGCCTAATACTAACAGTGGAGTGTTAAAGTCTCCCAGTCTCCCACTATCATTGTGCGGGAGTCTAAGTCTCTTTGTAGGTCATTAGGAACTTGGTTTATGTATCTGGGTACTCCTGTATTGGGTGCGTATATATGTAGGATAGTTAGCTCTTCTTGTTGCATTGATCCCTTTACCATTATGTAATGCCCTTCTTTGTCTCTTTTGATCTTTGTTGGTTTAAAGTCCATTTTATTAGAGACTAGGATTGCTACTCCTGCTTTTTTTTTTGCTCGCCATTTGCTTGGTAGATCTTCTTCCATCCCTTTATTTTGAGTCTATGTGCGTCTTTGCATGCGAGATGGGTCTCCTGAATACAGCACACTGATGGGTCTTGACTTTTTATCCAGTTTGCCAGGCTGTGTCTTTTGATTGGGGCATTTAGTCCATTTACATTTAACCTTAATATTGTTACGTTTGAATTTGATCCTGCCATTTTGTTACTGGTTGGTTGTTTTGCCCATTAGTTGATGCAGTTTCTTCATTGCATTGTTGGTCTTTACCATTTGGTATGTTTTTGTAGTGGCTGGTACTGGTTGTTCCTTTCCATGTTTAGTGCTTCCTTCAGGAGCTCTTGTAAGGCAGGTCTTGTGGTGACAGAATCACTCATCAATTGCTTGCCCATAAAGGATTTTATTTCTCCTTTGCTTATGAAGCTTAGTTTGGCTGGATATGAAATTCTGGGTTGAAAGTTCTTTTCTTTAAGGATGTTGAATGTTGGCCCCCAATCTCTTCTGGCTTGTAGGGTTTCTGCTGAGAGGTCCACTGTGAGTCTGATGGGCTTCCTTTTGTGGGTAACCCAACCTTTCTTTCTGGCTGCTCTTAGCATTTTTTTTCCTTTGTTTCAACCCTGGTGAATCTGATGATTATGTGCCTTGGGATTGCTCTTCTTGTGGAGTATCTTTGTGGCATTCTCTGTATTTCCTGGATTTGAATGTTGGCCTGCCTTGCTAGGTTGGGGAAGTTCTCCTGGATAATATCCTGAAGAGTGTTTTCCAGTTTGAATTCATTTTCCCCATCACATTCAGGTACACCGGTCAAGTGTAGGTCTTTTCACATAATCCCATATTTCTTGGAGGCTTTGTTCATTTCTTTTCACTCTTTTTTCTCTAATCTTGCCTTTTCATTTTGTTTCATTGAGTTGATCTTCAATCTCTGATCTCCTTTCTTCTGCTTGATCGATTCGGCTATTGAAACTTTTGTATGCCTCGCAAAGTTCTCGTGCTGTGTTTTTCAGCTTCATCAAGTCGCTTATATTCTTCTCTAAGCTGGTTATTCTCGTTAGCATTTCGTCTAACCTTTTTTCAGGGTTCTTAGTTTCTTTGCATTGGATTAGAAAATGTTCTTTTAGCTCAGAGAAGTTTGTTGTTACCCACCTTCTGAAGCCTTCTTCTGTCAATTAGTCAAACTCATTCTCCATCCTGTTTTGCTTCCTTGCTGGGGAGGAGTTGTGGTCCCTCGGTGGAGAGGCATTCTGGTGTTTGATAATTTCATCCTTTTTGTGCTGGTTCTTCCCATCTTTGTGAATTTATCTACCTTTAGTCTTTGAAGTTGGTGATTTCAGTTGGGATCTCTGAGTGGTCATCCTTTCTTTTTACAATAAAGCTATTTCTCCTGTATGAGGCATTTTTTTGGTTATGCAGTTGTCAGGAAGCCGCTTGATGAGGCAGTCTGTCGCTTGTCTGCCTGCAGCCCGGCTGCTGTGTAGTCTTCCTCTGGGTTTTGTTTACACAGGTGAGGTTAGACCTGCCTTCCCAATGGCGGGCATCCTTCCTCCTGCCGAGCTCGATCATCCTGGGTCGAGGTCAAACTGATGTGCTGGCTTCAAAACTCTAGCGAGAGGGCTTCAGTTTGCTGGACTTTGTGGGGGTGGGACCTGCCAAGTCGTATCACCTGTTTACCTGCTTTCAACTCTCTCTCTTTCTAAGGGATGGGTAGTTCCATCCCGCAAGTGTTCTCGGCTTTAGTCAAAACTTCTGCCCATGTCTGTACCGACAACTGGCAGCACTGGGCGGGCTGGAGCTGTTGCTTGGATCTGTGTTGACAACTTGCACTTTTCAGCCCAGCATTGTTCTCCTGTACTGTGGGTTGCAGAGGCTGTGGGGGAAGTGCAATATCTGGACCAGAGTGCTGAGAGGGTAAGGTCCCCTATCCTCTGGGCCAGTTGCACTTCCTGGGTGGGGCAGTGCCCCGCCCTGCTTTGGTTCGCCCTCTTTGGGCTATTCCTACTGTCCAACCAGACCCATGAAATGAACCTGGTACCTTGTTTGGGAATGCGTAGATAGCTCACCTTCCGGGTCTCTCTCACTGGGAACTGCTCTCTGGAGTTGTTCCTATTTGGCTATCTTGGCGGAAGTCCTGTGCCTGTTATTTCGGTGACTACATTTACTCTTCAAAACTGCCCATTCTTTTTTCATCATGTCTAGC
Source organism: Cacajao melanocephalus (assembly GCA_963573385.1). Taxonomy (NCBI): domain Eukaryota; kingdom Metazoa; phylum Chordata; class Mammalia; order Primates; family Pitheciidae; genus Cacajao; species Cacajao melanocephalus. The sequence continues at coordinate 3,912 of CAUYLG010049124.1, forward strand.
TCTTTTCTTATGATTTCCATTCCTGGTTTTAAAAAGTTTCTCTAATCTTTCTAACTTACAGTGTCTCTCAAATTTTTGCTCTATCTTGAGTTTTTGGGAGTCGTATTTGGTGTTCCTGTTGGCTTTTACTCATGGTACATCGTTTCTCATGTGTTACAGAGTTTTTTATGTTGAGCATATTTTAGTAGGACTTAAAAAACAAATAAAAAACCGAAAAAGCTTCTTTCTTCCAGCCATTCTTGTGTGAACTGGTTTGTGGAAGTGCTGTGCCATATAATTTTACATTACTTTGGTTAGGTGTTCTGGGGTATCACTGACTTGGGGAAAATTTATGTTAATTTCTTGTATTCTAGATTCTTGTGCCATAAGAATGGGATCAATTTGAACTCTATTGACATTGGGTTCTGATATTTCATCAAATCTATAGCAAATGTCTTAGTCTGTTTTCTATAGCATGTAACAGAATACCTGAAACTGGGTAGTTTATAAGAAAACAAAATTTATATCCTAAAGTTCTGGAGGTTAGAAAGTCTGAGATTGGGAGGTCACATCTAGTGGGGGGCCCTCTTCCTGGTGGGGGCTCTCTGCAGAGTGCTGAGGTAACTCAAGGCATCAATGATGGGGAGGCTGAGTGTGCTGATTCAGGTCTTTCCTTCTCTTCATCGAAAGCTACCAATCCCACTTCCATAACAACTCATTAATTTATTAAATTTATTAACCCATTAATCCATTCATGAGGGCAAAGCCTTATGACCCAGTCATCTCTTGAATGCCCCACCTCTCAATACTGCCACACTGGGGACTAAATTTCAACATGGGTTTTAGAGGGGTCAGATATTCGAACCATAGAAGTGATCAGTATCTTTATTTTCATGAGATGCCTTTCTTTTTAGAACCCATAACACTAATTTAGCCAAGAATCTAGTAACACACACAGAGGAATGAGCATCTCCTCAGTTTTTATTTTAATTTTTGTTATTTGTTTATTTTTTAGAGGTAGAGCTATGTGATCATAGCTCACTGTAGCCTTAAACTCTTGGGCTCCAGTGATCCTCCCACCTTAGCCTCCTGAGTAGCTGGGACTACAGGTGCATGACACCACACTCAACTAATTTTTCTGTTTTTTGTAGAGAGAGGTTCTTGATATTTTGCCCAGGCTGGCCTCAAGTGATCCTCCCACCTCTGCCTCCCAGAATGCTGGGATTATAGGTGTGAGTCACCACACCTGGCTTCTTTGTTTTTTAGTGAGAACGGCTCTTTCCACCAAGCCAAGGATTCAGTTGTTCAGAGATTAAGTCCTGGTCCCATGGACCCCAGAACACCAGCAGTGACCTGGCTCATGCCTCTCCCTAGGGGGGTGTATGAGAGGAGCTATGGTAGGAGGTGGAGGCCTCAGCAGAAGGGTGATTGGAGTTCTGCCACCTAGACCCCATGGATTTATTAGTTGCATGCTTTGACACATGTCTCTGGGTTATCTGCACAATCACACTTTGAAAAAGTGTTTTGAATCCCTTGATTTATCTTTTTGTCATTGTTGTTCAGAATAGTTTTCACTCAGAGGCAAGAACATGCTTTTAAACTGACCTTTTAAACTTTGTAAGGCTTATGCCACAAAGAGACATATGAAAGGAACAATAAGCACATTCTCTACGTGGAAGCATAATTGAAGTCCCCTCTGGTGATGAGATCTATGGGAACCCAGCACAAAGCATCTGAGCTGGGCTCTTGTAGCTGATGGATGGCCCTCTGGGTGAAAGTCTCATGACCGGAGAGAGAGGCCAAGCTGTACCCTACTCAGTGGGAACATTATTCCCACCATCTCAGCGGGCTCATGGCCACCCGCCTACCCTCAGGAGCCAAGAGAACCACTTGGGAGATTTGGACCTTGTCCTTTGGTCTACAGGAAGCCATGGAAGCTTATGACCAGAGGAAGGATGTGGAAAATAGAGGCAAGAGCAAAGTAGAGGATTTGAAGCCAGTGACCTGGGTTTGAATTCTGACTCTGGCACTTCTAAGTCGTGTGACCTTATGTAAGCCATCTAGCTTCTGTGAAAATCATCTGGCATTGAGCGCCCATTTATGGAGCACTGGGTACGTGCTGGACACCTGTGATCCAGAGGAGACCGAGAATCCTGCAGTCCTTTCTTCTTCCTTGCTTATAACTCTTACCATGTGTATTAGTTTGCCATTGCTGCCATAACAAATGACCACCAACTAAGTAGCTTAAAATAATATGAATTTATTATCTCATAGTTCTGGAGGGCTGAAGTTCCACTGGACTAAAGTCAAGGTGTTGGCAGGGCTGGTTGTTCCTTGAGGATCCAGGGGAGAATTTGTTTCCTTGCCCTTTTCACCTTCTAGTGTCTACTTAGATTCCTTGGCTTGTAGCTCCTTCCTGACTACAAAGCATATCACTCCAATTTCTGCTTCCATTTTCTCATTGCCTTCTCTTCTTCTGTGTCAAATCTCCTTTTATCTCTTTATTATAAGGATCCTTATAATTACATTTGTCCCATTTGGGTAATTTGTCCCATTTATCTCTTTATTATAAGGATCCTTATAATTACATTTGTCCCATTTGAGATAATTTCGTCATCTAAAGATCCTTCACTTAATCTCATTTTTAGAATCCCTTTTGCCATGTAATGTAACATTCACAAGGATGTTCCAGGGATTAGGATGTGGATGTAATTGAGGGTCGTTATTCAGCTTACTACACCATGTGACCTTGCATTTAATGTCTGTTCATTTTACATATCTATATAATGTGTTTCCTCTGGGCAGTGAGATAGGCCTGCCAGATAGCTCCACATGTGTACTGGGTGAGTGAGAGAATAAATGAGTGAACGTATTCTTTGGAGTTGAGAAGAAGCTGATATTCCGCTTGGGCTTTAAAGGATTAGTATGAGTTTGCTAGAGTATTCTAGATGGAACGAGCAGCTTATGAAAAGATATAGAGGCATGAGCTGAGACGTTCAGCATGGAGGAAATGCAGGTGGAGTGTGATGGCCCAGAGTGAGATGAGGCTGGGCAGTAGGTCATGGAGAGCCTTGCAGGATACCCTAATAGGCTGGATTTTGTTTTTGTAAGGAAGCAGTAAATGTAGTTATTGCCATTGTCTTTGGCGTTATTGCCTGGGTTTAAATTCCTGTGCTGCCACTCACTTGCTGTGTAACCCTAGGAAAATTACTCAACCTCTTTGAGACTCAGTGAAATAGTGCTTCATAAAGCTTTTCTGAGAAGCAGATGACTTTTGAGAATTGCAAAGCACTTAGCACAGTGTGTGGAATAGTCAAAGGAGCCTTTAGGAATGTATTGGCATTCTTGCTGTTATTTTAATAAATGTGATTATTGTTATTATTGATGGTGATGATGGGGACTCTGAAGAATTTCAGCCAGGCTTCAGTGTCGTGATCAGATTTGCTTTCTAGGAAGATAACTTTGACAGCCGTGTGAAGGTGGTGGGGGCCAAGGGTGGGTGACACTAAGGGTCAGAAAACCAGTTAGGAGCCTATTAAAATAATCTAGGTGAGAGATGAAGAGGCAGAGAGCAGAGGTGGAGGTTCAAGAGAGATGTTATTGGATGCTGGATGTTGGAGAGATGTCTTTGTGGCCTTGAAATGGTTCAAGGGGGATTTTAGAGGCTTAGGACCAATGCCGTGGTCCTTGATTTTCAGAAAGGGACACTGAGGCACAGCAAGGGGAGGATGCCTTGCCTTCGCCTCCAGATGACAGATGAAACAGTAACATATGGGATAGGCAGGGTAGAACTCAGATCCTTAGCCCTTTGTTGCAGAGCAGGCGGAGGTGGGAGAAGTGTGGCTGGAAGAGGCTTCTGATGAAAGTGCATCATCATCAGAAGTGAGGCTTTTTCATGGGTGGAGGGGGTGCTGATACAACCTCAGTGTCAACTGCCCCTTCCACATCCTTCTAATCACCCCTCTGTGCCTTAACTGCTCTTTCCAGCTCATTCTTTCACCAGTCCCCACAAGAATGCCTGTAGAATCCTGGTAGTGTTGGGCAGAGGGATTTTGTGGTTTTGAATTAAGGCAAATAACCTGACTGAGTCAAGGAGGGCATGTGGAGGGTGAGGACTGCCTGGGAGGGAGGGAGAGAGAGTTCTGTGTTCTAGCGCCAGTGAAAGAAACCTGGAGTCCGAAGAAGTGTGTGCTCAGGGATTTGGTACTGTGTGTCCTCTGAGGTCTTCCATTCACACCCCTTCCTACATCTTCAGGAGGAAACCGATTCAATAGAGTGCACCAGGGCAAGATTACGATTGTTACTTCAATCATATCTTACCCTGCAAGGATGTTGGAGGAAAATATATTTCAATGCCATGCTCAAAAGAGCTGTCATTTTTTAACATAGTAAATGGGTTTTCAGAAAGTGATGTAATATTGTTATTTTTAATACATTCTGTTTAGAAATGATTTCACTTTAGTTCAGATCGATGCATGCTGGAGAACAGAAAAATATAAAGGGAGCTTTAGAAAATGTTCCTTAAAAGCATCCACCCTTAAAAGGTGGGCCCTTTTAAGAAAGCTCTGTGTGCACTTACCTGAATTTACAAATCAGAATCACAGGGCAATGTCTTCAGTAACAGGAAGATAAAGGAGGCTTCCTTTAAACACCTTGGTGCATTTCAGAGGTTTCTTATAAATGGCTGCTGATGGCTTTACCAGAAAGCTAAGAGAGAGGAAGCAAACAAAAAACGTGGAGATGAGATGAACAAATTCTGGGCAATGGTGACAAGAATTCAATTTGTTTGTGTGTGTGTTTCCCAAAAGTATTGCAGTGAAATTGGTGAGACAGCCTACATGCAGTGCTTGGCAAGTGCCAACCTTCAGAGCTGACCAGCCACGTATTGGCTGGTGTAGTATGAGCCTCTTCATGAGAACACAGAATCGACAGGCATCCTGGGGGCCATTTTGTCCCATCCCATGTGGAACCCGTGGCTGAGAGAGGGGAAGTATTCAAGGCACACAGAGGCAAGGCCAAGAATAGAGAGGCCTTTCTCCTGAATGCCTGTCTGTTGCTCTTAACAGTCTTCTCTGCTGTTTGCATTTCTCTGTCAGTCTCCTCTGGTACATTGATATTTTCTTTTTTCTAGGAAAAATCAGTTGCTGACATCTGACAAGGTGGATGGTGAGCTGGGTGCCCTGCAGCTCGGTAGGTGCAGCGGGTGCCTGTGTGCTGTGCCCATTAGAGCCCAAGGGGTCCTTGTTGGCTCTGTCTGGGAGATGGATGGTGGGGGGCCCCTTTTCTCCCACCTGATCTCAGCAAGTAGGGCCTGTCCAATGAGTAGAGCAGACTATTCTCACTACTGTCTCACTGACTGATGTCTTCTACTGCTTGCCTTTCTCTCCTGGAGAAATCCTTGTAAGACCAGTCATTTTTGGATCCACACTGTGGGGCCAGAGAAGCTCTTTCTGCATTTGGCGGGTTTTTTTTTTTTTTTTTTTTTTTTGGCGGGGGGAGGGATTCAGAAATTATTAAGGTCTCCAGAAAACAGTTCTCATTCAAAATATCAGTATAGCTCTGTCTGGGAAGGCCCATACTTTTTAAAAGTTTATCAGTGTATTATGGAGGCATAAGACACAAACAGTGAAGGCATTAAGTGTATAATCTGAAGTGCTCTGGTCTGCATCTTCACTTCTGTGTACGTCTGTGTAACTGCTCTCTGAGATCAAGATAGAGCACATTTCCTTCCACTCTACTTTTGAAGTAAGCTTTTTTTTTTCTCTCTCTCTCTCTCTTTCTGTAATTCCCTGCTTTCCAAAGATGGATGTGTTTGCAGGGGTTTGCAGAAGCAGCTGGAGCTTGAGGATGTTGAGACCAAGCACTGGCCGTGAGAGGATGAGGCTTGAGTGCTGCCAACATTTGCTCCTCTTCTGGAGCCAGCAGTTTACCTGTTGCACCATTTGGGCAGACAAGAACTGCTCACATGCTTTTCTTCTCCCTTTTGAGCCCTCCCTTTTAAACTGAAGGAAGAAAGCAGTGCCTCTATTTAGAAGTCCCTTGTGTGAGACGTGTAGTCTGACAGTTTGCTTTGATGAAGTTGAAAGAAAGGGGCAGGTCTCTGAGCAGCGGTGGTGGAGGTGGGGGTTTGTTTACTCTGCATGATTCATCCCAGAGGTAGCAGATCCTCAGAGCTCCCCAGAGGGGGCAGATTTCTGTGCACGGCTGTGCAGAGTACAGCATGGAGGCAGGAAGTGCTGGCATCCATACCCTTTTTGTGCACCTCTACCCTTTAACATTTTGCAGTGAAAGCCGCTTGTGTTTGGACACAAGCAAAGCAGTTCCTGGTCTTCAGAACCCAGAGAGCTTCTACTGGAAGGAAGGCTATTAGTAATTCTCAGAAGCAGCTGTTTGAAGTGTGTGTGCCTGCTTTCTGGAGGAGGCTGACCCCTCTTTGCTAATGGCTCAGCTAATGATTTAGGAAAGGAGAAGAAGGTGAGGGATAGGAGACCATGGAACCCAGTCACAGAGTTCATGAATGAGAGGAAAGGAAAGAGAAGTCTTGTGGGAGCCGGGGTTTGGGGGTTGAGTGGTACAGAAACAAAAATCAAATTTGGTTAGAGGAATAGTGCTCCTTCTCCACCCCAGTTCATTTTACTTTGGTTCAAATCAGGAAACTCTTGTCAGCAATTACCTGCCAGGGCATATGCAAGGCTCTTTAGAAGGCAGACCAAGGTGAATAAAAGGTAGCCTTGCCTTTTCAGAGGGTGGGCTGGGTAGGACAAAGGAAGAGAGGTATTTTCCCATAGCAACACATGAAGCAGATGCCCAGCAGTGCTTAACTGCTTTAATAAGCAGTTAACTTAACTGCTTTAATAAGTTCTGTGATGAGTTCCTGTAGTAGTCAGTTCTCACACTGCTAGTAAAGACATACCAGAGACTGAGTAATTTATAAAGAAAAGAGGTTTAATTGACTCACGGTTCAGCATGGCTGGAGAGGCGTCAGGAAACTTACAATCATGGCAGAAGGGGAAGCAACCGTGTCCATCTTCACATGGCAGCAGGAAGGAGAAGTGCCCAGCAAAAGTGGGAAAAGCCCCTTATGAAACTATCAGATCTTGTGAGAACTCACTGTTACTAGAATAACATGAGGGTAACCACACTATGATTCAATTACCTCCCATCAGGTCCCTCCCACAACACATGGGAATGGTGGGAACTACAATGAAAGAGATTTGGGTGGGGACACAGCCAAACCATATCAGTTCCAGAGGTTTCTATATCGTGTAGGTATGTAGGCTGGACTCTGAAGGATGGGCAAGGTCTTGCCAAGTAGAGATGTGGAAGGAGTCACATGGGCAAAAGCCTGGTGTATGTGTGAGGAAGATTGGCTGGAGGTAACAGGCCTGTGGGGGAGGGTATGGGGGTCGGTGTGATGAGGCTGAAGTGAAGGCTGGGCCCGGCAAGATGATTTTGAGTGCTCTGCTAAACAGCTGAACAGCAAGTCATTGGGCAGAGATTCTGTGGTGGTGAGATATCTAGGGCTGCATATTTGGGGGCTATATCTGGACTTCAGGGATGCAAGCTTAGATGTTAGGAGTCTGGTGAGGAGCTCTTGGCATAGTCCAGAGAAGAGGTAATGAGACCATGTTACCTGGGAAATCCAATGGGTATTTCAGGATCTGCCCGAATATCACCTCTTATGGAAAGTTTCCTTGGCCATTTATGGCAGAATTAATTGCCTCCCCTTCTGCTCTGAAAACCCTTGCACTCATCCCTTTTCCAGCACTTACTGGGTTAGGTTGTAATGGGGGCAGGGGGCTCTGTCTCTCCCTCTGGGCAGGGAGCTGCTTGAATGAAGGGGTAGGGCCTTAGTCATCTCTGACCTCTGTCCCACATCCCTAGTACATCATGGGTGCTCAAGAATGCACTTGCTGAGCAAATAGAAAGATAAGGACATATTCCTATAACAGTGGAGAGAGAGAGGCAGCAGTGGGGGCAGGATATGAGACATTCTGGAGGCAGAGTAATCCAGAGGCTGGACTGGCGTGGTGAGTGGGAGAGGGTGGAGGTTTCAGCCTGAGGCTCTGGTAGAAGGGTAGAGGAGAGAAGGGGTCTTTTATTGATACTGAAGCCAGGAAGGGTTCTGAGTTTCTGGTGTTAGGGCACTTCCAGAAGATATCTTGTGGTCAGTAGGAAATTCTGCACAGGCTCCCAGAGAAAAGCTATGTGGGCCATTCTCCCTATGGAGTCTTCCTATGAACATCATTCCCCTTGTTATCTTTGACTTCCTATTGAAATAAAGTCCAGTTGCTTTACACATACATACACGCACATATATCCTACAAAGGGACGTAAAATGGTATGGGAAACAAAACTTGCTTATTTTCAATCAGACATTTAAACCAGGACCTTAAAATAGCATTCGCAAACCACTGGCATTTGCAGATGGCCTTGTCTGCCTGGCCAACGTGTCATTCTGGAGTGTTTTGTTTTTCCCTTGCATGGCGGTCCCACCACATATGGGCCTGAGGCCTGCTATGTGGTCCTGAATCAACTCCCTGCACCGGGGCCAGTTTCTCCATGTAGAAGCCAAGTGAGTCTGCCTTTTCCAAGGGGCTCACTCTGGCCTATTCTCCATTGAGGTCTGCTTTTCCTGAGCCCCCAGCCTTCATTCCCAGACTTACTTCATGGGACCCAGGCAAAGCATGTTTCAGGCCTGGCTCCCTCCCTGACAGCATCAGACTAAATAGAAACCTCCAAATAAGCTTAAATATTGTCACTGTGTGCCTCCAGGAAACAGTCTGGCTCAAGGCATTCCAAGGAATGCTTCAGGGTTAGTTCTCTAGTAATTTGGAATCACTCAGGTTACCCTGCCCCATTGTTTGGGGCCTCAGATGTCTAAGGTGGAATTAATCACACGTTTCTTTTCCTCCAGAGAACATTCTCAGCGTTGGTCTTTGCAAAACCTGCCCACCAGTCCCCTTCCTTTTCTTCCTTCTCCCCCGACTTTTTTTTTTTTTGAAACAGAGTCTCACTCTGTTGCCCAGAATGCAGTGGCATGATCTTGGCTCACTGCAACTTCCGCTCTCTGCCTCCTGGGTTCAAGTGATTCTCCTGCCTCAGCACTCCCCTACCCAAGTAGCTGGGATTACAGGTGTGCGTCATCACACCCGGCTAATTTTTGTATTTTTAGTAGAGATGGGGTTGCGCCATGTTGGCCAGGCTGCTCTTGAACTCCTGACCTCAGGTGATCTGCCCACCTCAGCCTCCCAAATTGCTGGGATTACAGGTGTGAGCCACTGCATCTGGCCCCCTTCCCTCCCTTTTACATTTTCCTCTCTCCTTCCCTTTCTGCCTCTTAAATTTCTTTCCTTATTTCTCTTTAGCCCTACCCCTTATACTCTTATTACCTTCCTTTCCCATAAATAACCATTATTTTATGCTTAATCTATATCTTTTTCTTCTATATGTTCTTTCAAAATCTCTAATGTCTTGTGTGCATCATTTTCACTTGACATAGATAGCATTGTGTTATATATCTCATTTGATTTCTTTCTGTACCCAGCACCATGTTTTTAGTCCCATTCCTGTTGCTGGGTAGACATCTGGGCTTTGTTTTGGGTTATTTATGTAAGGCTATGGTTATAGGGTAGCTTTTCAGAGACCCTAACTAAGAAGCCATATTAGTCTGTTTTCATGCTGCTGATAAAGACATACCCGAGACTGTGCAGTTTACAAAGGAAAGAAGTTTAGTAGAGAGCTCACAGTTCTATGTGGCTGGGGAAGCCTCACAATCATGGTGAAAGGCAAGGAGGAGCAAGTCACATCTCAGGTGGATGGTGGCAGGCAGAGAGAGCTTGTGCAGGCAAACTCTCATTTTTTAAAGCCATCAGATGTCATGAGACTTATTCACTATCACGAGAACAGCACAGGAAAGATCTGCCTCCATGATTCAGTTTTCTCTCACAGCGTTCCTCCCATAACACGTGGGAATTATGGGAGCTACAAGATGAGATTTGGGTGGGGACACAGAGCCAAGCCATGTAATTCTGCCCCTGGCCCCTCCCAAATCTGTCTTCACCTTTTCAAAACCAATCATGCCTTCCCAACAGTCCCCCAAAGTCTTAACTCATTTTTAGCATTAACCTAAAAGTCCAAAGTTTAAAGTCTTATCTGAGACGAGACAAGTCCTTTCCACCTATGAACCTGTAAAATCAAAAGCAAGTTAGTTACTTCCTAGATACAATGAGGGTACAGGCATTGGGTGGAATACACCTATTCCAAATGGGAGAAACTGGCCAAAGTGAAGGGGCTACAGGCCCCATGCAAGTCCAAAATCCAGTGTGGCAGTCAAATCTTAAAGCTCCAAAATGATCTCATTTTACTCCATGTCTCACATCCGGAGCATGCTGATGCAAGAGGTGGGCTCACAGAGCCTTGGGCAACTCCACCTCTGTGGCTTTCAAGGGTACAGCCCCCCTTTCAGCTGCTTTCATGGGCTGGCATTGAGTGCCTACAGCTTTTCCAAGTGCACGGCATAACCTGTTGGTGTATCTGCCATTCTTGGGTATGGAAGAGAGTGGTCCTGTTCTCACAGCTCCACTAAGCAGTGCCCCAGTGGGGACTCTGTGTGGGGGCTTTGACAACATATTTCCCTTCCACACTGGCCTAGCAGAAGTTCTCCATGGGGGCTCCACCCCTGCAGCAAACTTCTGCCTGAACATCCAGGCATTTCCATCCATCCTCTAAAATCTAAGTGGAGGTTCCCAAACCTAAATTCTTGGCTTCTGTGCACCCAAAGGCCCAACACCACATGTAAGCTGCCAAGGCTTAGGGCCTGCACCCTCTGAAGCAATGGCCTGAGCTCTACATTGGCCCCTTTTAGCCATAGCTAGGATGCAAAGCACCAAGTCCCAAAACTGCACAAAGCAGCAAGGCCCTGGGCCCACTCCATGAAACCATTTTTTCCTCCTTGGCCTTCAGGCCTGTAATGGGAGGCACTGCCATGAAGATCTCTGACATGCCTTGGAAATATTTTCACTATTGTCTTAGACATTAGTATTTGGTTCCTCATCACTTATGCAAATTTCTTCAGCTGACTTGAATTTTTCCTCAGAAGACGGATTTTTCTTTTCTATTACGTTGCCAGACTGCAAATTTCCCAAACTTTTATGCTCTGCTTACTTTTAAATATAAGTTCCAGTTCCAAACCATATCTTTGTGAATACATATAACTGAATGCCTTTAAGAGCACCTAAGTCACTTCTTGAATGATTCGCTGCTTAGAAATTTCTTCTACCAGATACCTTAAATCATCTCTCTCAAGGTCAAAGTTTCACAGATCGCTAGGGCAGAGGTGAAATGAAAATTCAGTCTCTTCACTAAAGCATTGCAAGAATCACTTTTATTCCAGTTACCAACAAGTTCCTCGTCCCCATCTGAGACCACCTCAGCCTGGACTTCACTGTTTATATCACTGTCAGCATTCTGGTCAAAGCCATTTAACAAGATTCTAGAAGTTCCAAACTTTCCCACATCTTCTGAGTCCTCCAACCTGTTCCGTCCTCTGCCTGTTATTCAGTTCCAAAGTCACTTCCACATTTTTGGGTATCTTTATAGCAGAATCTCTCTCTCTGTGGTACCAATTTACTGTATTAGTCTGTTCTCGTGCTGCTATGAAGACGTACCTGAGACTGGGTAATTTATAAAGAAAAGTGGTTTAATTGACTCACAGTTCTGCATGACTGGTGAGGCCTTAGGAAACTTACAATCATGGCAGAAGGCACCTCTTCACAGGGCAGCAGGAGAGAGAATAAGTGCCAAAGGAAGGGGTAAGCCCCTTATAAAACCATTGGATCTTGTGAGAACTCACTCACTATCACAAGAACAGCATGGTGGAAACCAACCTCATTTTTTAATTATCTCCACCTAGTCCCACCCTTGACACATAGGGATTATTACAATTCAAGGTGAGATTTGGGTGGGGACACAGAGCCAGACTGTATCAACCACCAATATTCAACTGCCGTGTTCCCTGGAAATTTTCACAAACCTCTAGCTACATAGTTCCTCTTTTTATCTTTTTTCTTTTTTCTTTCTTTTTTTTTCAGTGTCATGTGATACTAAATCTACATAGTTCCTAAAGTATCCATTCATAATCTACTATGTGCTCATCACTGGACTAAGGGAAGAACAAAGAAGAAAAAGCATAGCCTCTGAGATAAAAAATACAAAACATAGTTGGAAGGAAAGAAAACTCTGGTGTGATGTTTTCTGGAAGTTCTGCTGTGATTTCAAATTTGCTATGTCCACAACTGAGCTTACTATATGGACAATAAGCCTTCTTCCTTAGGTTTTTCTATGAAATAACATACATTCAATAATATTAAATATTTTAATAAAATTATGTCATTATTTAGTGAATAACATTTTACTAATGATCACATTGATTATAATCAGCAATCATACAAAAGATAAATCATGTTTGTTTGTTTTTAGCAATAAAGAAATCAGAAAGAAAATGAAAAGCATTTTGTGTGCTGGAGAAATAAAGAATATGTGTGTGTGTGTATGTGTGTGTAATGGCCCAAGACATTACATTTGTGTTCAACAAATAAGCATAAAATAATGGCAAACTGCACAAGACAATTCATGACAAGCAGTTACTAAGCACCCAAGGTTGAAGGAATTATCTTTCAATCAGGAAGGGAGATGAAACTTAGGCTGTGCTACTGAGTGCCCAGTATTGTGCTGAAAGTTACTGAAGACATAGAAAAATGAGACATTCCCTTGCTTTTCACCCCCTCTCCACCACGCTCCCCATGAGGGATAGGAAGTCACATTGCATCATTTTCACTATTTCAAGAAATACCCTTCTCCCTCTCAAAAACAATCAGATTTTTAATCCTACATTTAGTTAATGTAAAGAACTTTCCTTTATGCTGAATGTCTTTCTTACATTTTACAGTTAAAATGTCTTTTTCCTTTACAATATGGTGGTAATAAGGTTGATGAAACATTTATTTAAAAAATAATTCTTAGTTGGCAATGCCATGTTGGTCACCAGGATTAATTTTTAAATATTATTTTGAAACCTGTAAGTTAGACAATCACTACTCTAGACCACACCTCCCACTACCAACAACAATGGAATTATAACCATAGGAAAAGGTTTCTACTGATGAGCTTAGTTATGAGTGTGGACATGCCTGTAACCAAGTTGTGATATATTGAATTATTAATTGGAGAGACAAATTAGGATAGCATCCAAGTAGCAAACATGCCCTCTAGAGAGATTAGAAGTCTCCACCACACAAGCTTGTCTAACCCATGGCCTGAGGGCCACATGTGGGCCCAGGACAGCTTTGAATGTGTTTGAATGTGGCCCAACACAAATTCATAGACTTTCTTAAAACATTATGAGGGTTTTTTTTTTTGCAATTTTTTCTTTTAGCTCATCAGCTATTGTTAGTGTTGGCATAGTCTATATGTGGCCTAAGATAATTCTTCTTCTTCCATTGTGGCCCAGAGAAGCCAAAAGATTGGACGCCCCTGAAACTATAGAGTGCTTCTGGATTGGTATAATCCAAGAGGTTTGGTTTTCGATCTAGATTTGGAGGATAGCTCATTGTGGGCTCTGAAAACTGAAAATACTAGAGATGTCTCTGTGCAAAAAGCCATAGAGGGCCCTGGCATCTTGACACATTGAAGGTGTCCAAGCTGTCTAGGCTGGGCTACCCAGTGGCTGTGAGGCCAGCTACCTTTCATGTGTGTAGCTTTCTGGCACACAGAAGAGCAAGCAAGAGAGTGAGAGTGAGAGCAAAGGAGAGACAGGGGAGACAGAGAAAGAGTGAACTTGCAACTAAAAAGTTAGAATGAGAGAAGGGGTAAAAAAAGAAGTGCAGTCAGGCAGCTCAGCATCGTGTCAGTAGAAATCCAGATGTGAACTTTAATTACTTTTCCCCCCAACTCTGTTCATGTTTTACAAACCAGCACTGACACTTGAACAAAGAGCTTTGAAAAAGCAGGCAGGAGCTATGTATGTAAATAGCCAGTGCTCTGTGTTTACCCATAGCCTTTTTCAAAGAATGGAGAAGACACAAGTGGCAGCTTCCCAATAAACACACTACAAGGAGTGAGTGTACAGTTTCAGCAGTGTACACATTCGCTCAGCATAAGAAGCATTTAGTTGTGGACCCTTGAAATCACAGGGTTCAGGAGGCAAAAATTCAGTGGGTTACTTGTAAGTAAGAGGAAAGAAGAGAGAAGGTTCACAAAAGGTAGCCAAGAACCTACGGTAGATTCCCTGTTCTAGCACAGACTTATCACATGGATCCATTTGAGTCCTTAAGGAATTTCAAACCAATATGTGGATGCACTTTGTGTTGCGTGAGTGTGTGTGTGTGTGTGTGTGTGTGTGTGTGTGTGTGTGTGTGTTGGGTTCTTGAGGAATTTCAAACCAATATGTGGATGCACTCTGTGTTGTGTGAATGTGTGTGTGTGTGTGCGCGTGTGTGTGTGTTGGGTTCTTGAGGAATTTCAAACCAATATGTGGATGCACTTTGTGTTGTGTGAATGTGTATGTGTGTGTGTGTGTGTGTGTGTAGGTAAAATCATGTGAGATTTTTCCCTGTACACTTTCACACCTTTTTCAACACCAAAATAAAAATGCATTGTATTGTAAATACCCATGAATGTCTGCCACCTAGTAAGTGCTCAGTGTTTGTTGAGTTGAACAGTCTTGAAATGGAGAAGACCATAGCCAAGCAATACTCAAACACAGTCTTATTCAAAAACCTTTCATCTTGTTTCCCCACCCAGCTTCAGGGCATCCACCTTGCCAACAAAATACATACTCACCCCCTAAGACAAAACTAAAGCTGCCCCCAAAACCACAAACTTATTTTTGTCCTCTGAGTTCAAAGAGAACCTCAGGCGTCCCGTCATTAGACATGGCCAATTTCACTCCGTGAGGGTTCCTTCCTCTTTGCTCTCATCTCCATCATCACCTCCTCACTAGTCGCCCTACCTTGAGTCACTCATCCTCCAATCCATGCTCCAGTCAGTGGTCAGTTATCTTTAAAATAAGTTATGATTATGTCACTTCCCTGCTCTAAAAACCACTATTGGTTCAGCATCATTGACTGGGTGAAAGGGGAAGGGGTTTGATGAGTGAACTTGAGAATCATACATGGAAGATGAACAGAGAACAGAAATGCCAGAAGCTGCCAAGACAGTGAGGACAACATCATAGGATAAGCCCAACTGGGACTCTCTGCTGCTGGGACTGCCCCCACAGGGCCCAGCGGGGCTGCTGTCCCCACCCCTGCCACCATCAGAGGGGATTCCTCCTCTCACCCACTGAGCCTGGCTTTCATGGCTCATTGAGCTTGAAGAAAGTGAGACTAGGCTTCGGGGGCTTCAGGAATGGAATGAGGGCCCTGTCTCCCTTTTAGACTCATATTGGTAAACTTCCAAATGCAGAAAGGGAGCTCAACTACTGGCTGGCTTTAAAAAGTCACCAATGCAATCACTTAATCAAACTGTAAATTACACTTTGTCTGCCTGTCTCTCAGAACATGATGAGCACAGCAAGGAACATTCACCTCTGTTCCCTCACCTCAACATAGCCGTTGACCAGATTGAGAAGACTGAAGGCCCCACTGTCTCCTTTTCCCAGGTTCTGTAAGATAGAATACTTCCTGGGTGCTGCTGGAGAACTGCTTGGCCACCCAGAGTTGCATAATGGGCTTATTCTTAGGACTAGAACTTAGAACCAGAATTAACCTCCAGAAGTTCCTATATTTCCCATCTGAGCTTTAAGCTGAACCTGTAAAGCACAACAGCTCAAAAACACTCCAAACAGGTTGAATTGGTCTATCTTGGCTTCTATAACTAAGTACCATAGGCTGGGTGGCTTATAAATAATAGAAATTTATTTCTCACACTACTGGAGTCTGGAAGTCTAAGATTAGAGTGCCAGCATGGTCAGCTTCTCGTGATAGCACTCTTCTGTACTGCAGACATATTATTTCTCATTGTATCCTCACATGGCAGAAAGAGGGTGAGGGAGCTCTCTGGGGTCCTTTTTCTAAGGGCATGGATCCCATTCTGAGGATCTCACCCTTATGATCAAATTACCTCCCAAAGGCTCTGTCTCCTAATATCATCACATTGGGGGTTAGGGCTTCCACATATGAATTTTGGGGAGACACAAACATTTGGTCCATTGCAAAACTATTTCATTGTACATAGCACCCATTATCCCTATTCTCAAATGAGGGAACTTTTATATGTGGAAATGGAGAACAGGCCCTTATCCTCCAGGCCAGTGCCACTATCAGGGTGGCCCTGGAGATCAACATCTCTGGAGCAAGTGTTAGAACTGCAAAGTTGCCGGGTGCATGCTTGTAGCTACTCAGGAGGCTGAGGCAGGAGGATCACTTGAGTCCAGGAGTTTTGGGCTGTAGTGCGCTATGCCAATCAGGTATCCACACTAAGTTCGGCATCAGTGTGGTAACCTCCCGATCACCAGGTTGCCTAAGGAAGGGTGAACCGGCCCAGGTCAGAACTGCAAAGTTGGCCAGGCATGATGGCTCACGCCTATAATCCCAACACTTTGGGAGGCTGAGGTGGGCATATCACTTGAGGTCAGGAGTTTGAGACCAGCCTGGCCAGCATGGTGAAACCCCGTCTCTACTAAAAATACAAATATTAGCCAGGTGTGATGGCGGGCGCCTGTAGTCCCAGCTACCTGGAGGCTGAAGCAGACTTGCTTGAACCTGGAAGGTGGAGGTTGCAGTGAGCCAAGATCGTGCCACTGCACTCCAGCCTGGGTAACAGAGGGAGACTCCATCTCAAACAAAACAAAACAACTCTGCAAAGTCATAGGTCCCACCACAGACTCGCCGAATCAGATTCTTTGGGGAAGAGCCAGCCATCTACCATCATTTCTGGTAGAAGCTCTGCCAGTGTTTCTTATGCCCAAAAAGTTTCAGAATCACTACCCTATAGCAGAGTCTCCAGATGTTGTGGTGTGTTTTCCCTGGAGGGTATGACACACGTGCCACATGGATGAACTTCAGAAAAAATATTTAGCTCTTAGGTATTCACTTCAATATGTAGTCAGTAAAAAAACCTGGCTCACACATTGAACCCAGGATTTCAAAGACATATTGCTTAAGAAGATGCCAAATCTACTTAAGTCAAACGAGAGAATTGGTGTAAAGAAAACCAATACTGTCGTAGGGAGTTACGGTGAAAACAGTGAACCTGGTATATAAATTACTAAAGTCTGGGTATCGCTGTATATCTCCAGTTCCAGCTATAAACTGGATATCTCAATCTGTTCAGGTGGCTACAACAAAATACGTAAACTGGGTAGCTTATAAACAACAAAACTGTGTATCTGACAACTCTGGGGGCTTGGAAGTCCAAGATCAAGGTACTGGCACATTTGGCATCAGGTGAGGGGCTACCTCCTGGTTCCTAATGGGTGGCTTCTGGTTCTGTCTTTCCATGGTAAAAGGAGTGAACAAGCTCTCTTGGGCCTATTTCACAGGAGAACTAATCCCAAAACCCTCATGACTTACTCACCTCCCAAAAGGCCTTCCTCCTAACACCGTTACATTGGTAATTAGGTTTCAACATATAAATCTGAGGGAGGGACACAGGCATTCAGCACTGAAGATGACAACACGAGCCCCACTTCTAACTGAGCTCCCCTACCGGCATCCACTCCTCTCTCTAAAACTCCCTCTACCTGATACCTACATTTAACCTCAGAACCTCTGCCTGTGGCTTTCAACCCTAAATAAAATTAAGAAAGAGGGCAATGTGTAGTTCTACCTTCTCTGATAGAACAGGAGCATGAAAATCCTGAATGAAAGGAATGAGGGAGGAGGAAACAGGATGAAAGTGGAAAAGGACTCAGGATTGGGAAGTTTTAGACAGCAAAGATGAATTCTGCCATCTCCTCCAGTTATAGGTCCCAGTGGTACTCACCATCATTCCTGTGCACTTAGAGGCCAAAGGACCTCCATGTTGGCAAGATTCAAATGAGAAGGGGCAGTCAGAGCTCACATCAGAATTTTTCTATTACTACTACTACTAATATTGCTTATTTACTATTATTACTATTCGTAATAAAGCCATCTAAACCCCACTCAGTAAGAGGTTTAACAAGCCCATTAAGAACAGGAAACCTATTTCCTGCCTGGCACTGTTTACACACATCACCAGGAGACACTTGCTGGCTGGGGGAGCCCCATTAGCTTTAACCAAGAGTCTTGGCAGAACCTCATGGAAGAAAATATATCCTTCAAGCAGAATTACGTGTGGTCAGTGAGGTCATTGCTCTTGGGCTAGGCTGCAGATCCAGAGATGGAGCAGGGTCACCCTACAGCTGTGCTGGAGATACGCACCTGTCCTTCTCTCTTCCAAAGCCAGCTGGGCACAGTTTACTGGCACAGCCAGCTCTGGGGAAAGTTTGGAAGTGGTGAAGCCAGTTTATTACCCACCTTTCTATGTACTCTTCCCCGCTGGGCAATATTCCACGCCCCCCTCCCCAAATCTGGCTCCGTGTATTTTTCTGCTGCTTTCTGGTTGCTCAGAATCTCCACCCTATGATGGTTCCTTTTGAGCCAAGAGACTTCCAGGCCCATCCTGCGGCCCCTTCAAGACTCAACTTCCCCTGGTCACCTTCCCTTGAGAAAGAGTTGTGTCCAGTAATCAAAGTCACCCATCGTGTTTAAGGGTCATCCGTGGTGGAGTCTCCCTACACCGTGTGTCTGACCCAGTTAAACAGGAGCCAGGAGGCACCTTTCCCAGGGATGTTCCTCTTGAACAGAGAACTCGAAGGATTCAAAGTAATCCTTCCCTAACAGATTCCGAAGCCCTGCGCCCACCTGAAACCACTAGGGAAACACTTTGGGGCAAGGGCTTTCTGAATTGCCCTACCTGCCCTGGGGCCAAATCCCACACTGGTCACGGACTGTGGACTTGGTCTGCGTTAAGCTGGTCCCTGGTAGAGCTCAGCACTCTCTGCACCGAGGGAAGCTTTTCTCCCAGCAGAGGGCAGCAGCGGTCAGAGGCTGCAGCCACTGGTGCGCAGCCATCTCAGAGGGACTCAAAACCGAGGGGAAAGAAATCAGAGGGAGGAGGAAGGGAGGAAGGTGGGGGCTCGGGGCAGGCACGCAGGGCTCGCTGCTCCTTCACCTTCCACCCATGGTAGGGTCTGGCTCTGTGGCCAGTGCCCCCTATAACCCAGCGCTTTCTGGTTGGCCTTTCTCACCCCGCACCGCCAGCTTGGAAGGCTCTGGGTTATTAATCTAGCCCAGCCAGCCCCAGCGCGCTTAAACCTCTTACTTAGCTTTCCCTTACTCAGCTGCTGATGCCACATGGAAAACTTGAAGGAAAATAAAAAGGGGAGAGAAAAAAAAAGGCCCAACATTTTAGTCCGAGGTAGTTCTGCTTCCACAGCAGATACTTCTTGCATCCCCTTCCTTTCAGCAGGAGCGACATTTACATGAAAGCAGAGCTGAGGACAGTAGCCTCCGTGGACCTGACTGTTTGCCTCTCCTGGGCTGCTGCCAACCCCAGCAGCAGTGTGAGATCATCGGGGCATCTGCTTTTAGAGAGTCTTTTTGAGGGGGGTGGTGAGGAGGGGATAAGCTTAATGCAGGCTTTCAGGACAAATATGATCAGAAAGTTGGGCACAATTGATCAACCAAAAAACCAAAACGGCTTCACTGAGGCAGAGCTGCCAGTGTGGGGAGGGAGCCAGTCATAGTGCTCAGAGATGTTGAAAGGATAGAATCTGTGGAAATCCGAAGTGTTCAAAGAATGACCGTGGTTAAATTTTTGCCAGTACTTCACCTCCCATGTTCCCTGACTTCACTGTTGCTCACCTTTTAGATGTGATTGCTGGGCTATAGTACTTATTCCAGCTTTCATCTATCTGAGAGCCAAAATTCCAGCCATAACGAATGCCAAATGCCTCTGCCAGTCTACTATCACGTAGAGAGGCATCTATCTATACATAGTGCAGGACTATAGTACAGAACAAACCCCCAAGAAATAGCTGTTGCCTATCAAATTCCTGACATTGATCATTTATACAGTGTTTTGCAATATTCAAAGTACTTTTAGATTATCACATTGGCCCCTCATAGCAACCCTGTAAGGTAGACAGCCATTACTAAATCCATTTTACAAATGGGGAAGTTGAGGCATAGAGTGATTAACTAGTAAATGGCAGAGACAAAACAAACTCTTGTGGGATTCTATTCCAGTCTGCTGTGGACCTGAGCTTGAAAACACAGCCTGCTGTTCTAATCCCCTTCACCCAATGATCAAGACATGTTGATTTTCAAATCACTAGATGTGCAAAACCCCAGATGCTTTCAAAATTCTCTCACACTGGAAAAGGTCTCTACCTGAACAATCAGTTTTAGGGTTCATTCAGTCTGGAGAAAGAGCTTCTGAGAAATCCTGGTGATAGAGCTCTGTTTATAGAGGAAACGGGAAAATGAAAGGCCTTGTTTTAGGCAAGTTTGTGATTTCCAAATTTAATGGATTGGCACCAAAAGACAGGCTTCTTAGGATCCTTGCTTTCATTTACTCCTTGATCTGTCCACTTAATAATTTTTTTTTTGAGATGGAGTCTCGCTCTTCTGCTCAAGCTGGAGTGCAGTGGTTCCATCTCAGCTCACTGCAACCTCCACCTCCCAAGTTTAAGTGATTTTCCAGCCTCAGCCTCCCAAGTAGCTGGGACTACAGGCACCTGTCACCATGCCTGGCTAAATTTTTGTATTTTTAGTAGCAACGGGGTTTTACCATGTTAGCCAGGATGGTCTCGATCTCCTGACTTTGTGATCTGCCCACCTCAGCCTCCCAAAGAGCTGGGATTACAGGCGTGAGCCACTGCGCCAGGCCTCAGTGAATATTAACTGAGCATCTTCTGTATTGAAGGAACTATCTTAGAATCAAAGGGATACGAAGTACGCACAGGGTGCAGTTATCCCGGCCTGTCAGGTGCTTAAAATCTCGTTGTGCAGACAACATGTGGTCATACAAAATAGCATAAGCTAGTATATACCAAGCACCAAGTGAGTGCTGCTGCTGCGTGCTTTAGAAATTCAGAGAGGGAATGGCACTGAGTGCTGAGGAGGTCAGAGAAGGCTCCAAGGAGTATGTGGAACATAATCTGATCCCCGAGCAGGAATCAAAAATATGAAGAGAAGATCCAGTGGAAGGATTCTAAATATGGGGAAGAATAATGACTGAGACCCTTACCTCCACCATATGTCGAGTACTGTGAAAGGCCTGCACACGGTTTGGATGATAGGCAAAACCTCCTGTGGAGGCCATGAAGACCATAGCCCACGGAAACAGTAGATAAGGATAGGAAGATGAGTAGGAGATGGAGTTGGGAAACGCAGACCAGATCGAAGGAACTTAACAGGCCAAAGACTTCATTCCAAGAAGAAAAGGTACAATGCATAAGTTTCTAACCCTTATACCTCCAAAGGGGAGGCTGGGGTGTTCCATCAGGAGCTGCAATGTCCCATAGGTGAGGAGTAAGCAGTGGTGCCTGGTAAATTTCTAAACAGAGATTCTGACTTCATGCAAACATTCTCAAAACAAAGGAAGAACCAGGTAGTGAGTGAAGTAGGAGCCCAGTCCTATAGTTAAATAGACATTCTGGGAAGCATTTGTGAGCCTCCCGTGAAGAAGATGCGGGAGGTTGCTCTTGACAGAGCCAAACACTATAACCTTCACACTGAGGCAGGAATAGGAAGAGGGGAACAAAAGAGGGTGGAGACAAGAGATGTTCACCTAAGTCAGCCAGTTACCGGCATCAAAGCCAGAATTCACCTCCTCTCTCTATTATTATTGTGCTTTATTAATATTATAAGGGAGAAATTGCTATTCACTAGGCTTTTTTCCCCCCTAAGTATTTTAAATGCTGCTGTAACAGTAAATATCACCTCTGGCATATTTGTCCTGGAAGAAAAGAGTATGATTTGGAATACCTAATTGAAATGTGCTACAGGAGATAAGGCAGCTGCAGAGACTGACATTTAAAGGTAGGAGACACCATGGAAGACATGAAATATTACTGTTGCCGCCTCAAAGCCAAAAGCCACTTTTACAGAATGGAAACATCTTCCAGCTCTGCTTCCTCCTTCCAGTCCTCCCATTCCTCAGACTCACTGCCATAGGGTTCCAAGTCAGCCCCACTCTGCCTTTACAACCCCAGCCTATTTACATTGAGAATGCTGAAGGGCAGCTAAAAGAGAATGATATCATCCTAGTTCTCTTTGGCTCTTATGGACCCATCTCAAAATCCTAGGTCTTATTTCTTGATAAATCATTTACATGAAGGCGGATGGGCTAGACACAAAAGGAAAGGAAGAGATCTGTCAGTGCATCTCAACAGGTCTCACTAAAAAAGTGTTTTATGCCACTGTAGCAGAAACATGGTAAAAGACTAGAGGTTACCTGTGCTTAACGGCCAGCAAGCCCTGCCCATTGATAACTGGACATAGTTACTTTCCAGGGGATGGATCTAGATAAGAGCTAGTTCACTGTTATTCTCTTCACCCATACACCAGAATAAGGACAACTTGCCAACCAACCCTCAGACCTAATACAATTCAGATTAACCACGTTTTTCATCAAAGCTATTTCCATTGTCATTTCTCTCTCCATCTAGGCAGCTTGTCTCCAAAGATAGCCCCCCAATAAACCATGGCTTCTAATATTTGCCTTTGTGTAGTCCCCTAATTGATGAATATGGGAGAGCCCTCTGCCTTGCTTTTGATCAACAAAGTATAGCAGAAGTGACACCAAATGACTCCTGAAGCTAGGTCATAAGAAATTTTATTTTTTCTACCTGGTTTTCTGAGAATAGTTTTCTTTAGATAGCTCTTCTTGGAACCCAGCCACCATGTCACATGGAAGCCTTGGTCACATGGAAGGTCATGCATAGGTTGTCTCTGGCTATTTCATCAACTGCCAGCCATGTATGTGAATGAGGTACCTTGGATGTGCCATCTCATCAAGACACCAAATGATTGCAGCCCCAGCTGATATCACGTAGGGTGGAAAAACACTCAACTTATCACAGTTATTTCTCAACTAGAAAAATTACTTAAGATCATTGGGCCATATCTTATTTACACTCTTTGTTAGACAAAATGGTTTTCAAGAGTCTTGAGGATTTTCCTCTGGTACCAATTTCTATTACGGTTATCTATTATTTTATCTTTTTAAGAAAACTATCCCAAAATATAGTGGCTTAAAACAATGTTATTTCTCATGGTGCTATGAGTTGGCTGGGGTCAACTGGGTGGTTTAATCTCGGGTCTCTCATGTGGTTACAGTTCACTGTAACCTGGGCAGGATGTGCAAGCTGGCTTCTTCACTCCCATGCTTGGGACCTCCTTGGCCTCTCTCTTTCTTCATGGCTTATCCCCTTTCCCAAGGCCTCTCCACCAATCTTGGGCCTCTCACAGTGTGGTCATTTCTTGGTAGTCACATTTCTTACATGGCAACTGGCTTCTAAGAGTCAGAATATGGAAGCTGCTAAGTCAGTTAAGGGCTACTCCCAGAGCTGCCTCAGCATCAAACCACCATATTTTACTGATTGAAGCCGTCATAGGGCCTATCCACATTCAAGAGGGTAGAGACAGTCTACCTCTTAATCTCGATGACAGAATGTCAAGGATACATTGCAGAAGAGTGCGTGGGCTGGGAAATATTATTGTGACTATCTGTGAAAAATACAATCCACCACAACCCACTACCGTTTTTCTATTTTAAACTCCTATGCCTCCTTGGGTTAGAGAAATCCATACGAGGTTTACAATGAGTCGAAGGTATAGTATGATTGTCAGAAATATGAACAAAATGTTAATTGCCAAAATAACAACTCCAAAGCAAGGAAACCCAACAGGTTTTCTGGCCCCTACGCTGATGAGACCAGGTATGAAAGAAGATGTTCATGAATGAGTGCTGAATTTAAGAAGAGCCAATGACAAATTAGAGTACGTTCCATGAAAAGTGTTCAAGGTAGTATAGGACAGAAAATCATATCATTTTGGATGTATATGCTTTCCTGTGCTGCTGTATTTGAAGGAGATGTGTGGACAGGATTCCCATCTCAGCTCCTCACTCTTCCCCTCTGTGTCCCCTATGGCATAAAACTGTAGACTTCCAAGCTGCATAATTGGATTCACTGGCCAAAAATGTCCTCTGAGATACTTACATTTTTAAGAATCTGGCTCTCTTCTCTTCAAGGGCATGTATATGATGCTCATGGTATATAATTTTCTCAGATCTATCAAAGTGTCACCATTTTCTCATGCCCAATGTCACTGTGGTAGATATTGTTAATATTCTCTGTTATTTCCAATCCTCTTTTCTCTCTGGGAAGACAGAAAAATTACAGTTCTCTAGAACTGTGTAGGTAAGCATGGTCATGTGACTTGCTTTGGCCAATGAAAGTGGTAAGAACATTTAAGAGACAATTTATTTTTTGTTCTTTCTCTGCTGTAGAAAACCCTAAAGACTTACGTTGAGATGGTCACATCAAAAAGCAGCTAAGCTTCTGAGAGTATAGTTCCCTGAATGTCCATGATAAGCACAGCCTCACTGTTACCAGTGTTAAATGTGTAATATGAGTAAGAAGTAAAGCTATGATGTTCTAAGACACTAAAATTTGGGAAGTAATGTGTTACTGCAGCATAATCAAGTCTAATCTGACTAATACAATCACCATGATGTGAAAAAGCATCCTGAAAAACTTACCCCTGAAACATATCTAATCTTTTAGGGATCTAGTTCTATAAATGAAGACCTGAAATCTAAAAGCAATTCTATTTCAGAGTAGCTCAGGAAGTGGTAGGACAAGACCAGCAAGATCCACTGATTCTCCTTTAAAGCCAAGAGTGGTAGGGAGTTTCCTCTATGAAGTTATCTTGAACAATCTTCCTCCTCCAGATTCCAGTTAAGTGTCTCCAGACCTGCCTGCATTCTGACAGCTTTGGCATTTCGCAAAACTCTCCATCACAGAGCCTGGACTTCAGCTTCTGAATGATTCACCAGAGGTGGCCCTTTAATCCAGCCTGCTTTTAATAACTCTCACAGCATCTACTGCCCCAGAGGCCTGCGGCTAGTGAGGGGTGAGCCTCTTGGAAGAGCAGTGAGCATCCAGGCTTGGGAGAAAGGTTACATGGTCTATATCTTCAACAACAATTTAATTAAAAAGTGTTGCTGTTTGTTAAATTAACACTCATGCATTATAAAACACATCATCCACTCTGCCCAGCAAGGTTGGGATCCGAGTCCCTGGTTAAGAGAAAAGTGTTTGTAGTCTCTGGAAATGTCCCTTCCCAATCCCAACCAGAAGATTACCAACAAGGACAATGAGTCAATAGCATGGCATAATTTTTACTTGTCAATTTAGGAGGGAGAATCCTATTTGTTCAAAAGTTTGGTTTTACCAGAGTGGTTTCATATAGTTATCTGTCCTAATGCAAGTACCTCGGGTTGAAGTAGGCAGGCAAACAGTCAAGAAAAGAAAAAAGTAAACCAAATCACCCTACTAGAATAGAAAATAATCACCTGTGATTTTCTACTCTGAGATCCTACCCACCCTTTCCTAGCCAATGGCCCCTTATTGTCAGGCAGTACCTTCCAGAGATCAGTTTATTTCAGAAAACAATTACTGGAGTCTTACTATAAGAAAAGCATTGCAGGGCATACAAAGACGCAATTTACAATCCATAAGGTGCTTGCTGGAGACAAGCACACAAATAATCATTGCATACTGCAAAACAATGCTAGTTGTTGTAAACGACACATAACCAATGGTGAGGGAGGGGAAGGGGGGGAGGGGAGGGGAGGAGAGGGGAAAGGGGAAAGGGGAGGGAGGAGGACAGGAGTGGAGATCATCTGAAACAGTCTTGGATAATGAGGTTGGAGGATATGTGTTTTCTTTATATACCTATCCTTACAAAATCTCCTTTGTTTGAGGTGATGTGAAATGGAGTTAAGGAAAGCAAAACCAGAAAATGTGGAAGAGAGCCTGCTCCTCCCCTGCCTTTGCATTCACTCAATCAGCATCCCATCTAAGACATTCTAAGCAGCCTTAGTGGCATGTTCAAGTTCAAATCAACTTTTTCCAAACTTGCAGAAGACCTTTACTTATGAAATACAATGTTATACATGTCAAATGGCAATGAGTGCAAAGGTGATAATGCCAAGTATTGTCAAAAATAGGGACAGTTTGGAACTTTTTCTGGTATATGGCTGGTGGAAGTCTGAACGGGTATAGCCCTTCAGGAAAGCAATCTGGAAGTATTTGGTGTGATTAAGCATTCTTTGCCCTACAACTCAGCAACACCACTTTTGGGAAGATATCCCCAAGCAATTTTTTTCTCAGGGCCACATACCACGCTACTGGTTATAGTGGACTTGAAGCAGAGTTTTAGCACTAGAGGAACAGATGCAAAGATGTGGTAGATGCATATAGTGAAATGCTGTGCAGTAGTTACAGAGAACCAACTAAATGAAAACATAACAACATGAAAGGTCTTATAAACATAGTATTGAATGGAAAAAGTGAAAAATAAATACATCAAGATACATAGCATGCTGCTAGTCAAGTAAATTTTAAATGCATAACAAGAAAAGCATGTTGCATATCTTACAAGGGTATATGCATTTTTTAAGATATATACAAAACCTATTGTATTGAGTATCTCTAGGGAAGGGCAGCTGAAGATATAATTAGGGATGAAGGGAAAAATAAATAAAACCAGAGAGGCCCTGCACTACTGATAATAGTGTGTTACAAATAGAAAGACTTGAATTCAACTCACAGAACGGGTTGAAGGCAACCAGTTCTTATGTTAAAGCATTAAGTCATAAGGTGAAGATGAAAAATAATAAAAGCTTCCCCAGTTAATTGTTTACCTCACATCCTTTTGTCTCTACTCTGTTTACTCATGTAAACTTTGTGCCAGATGTCCCTCTCAAGAAGACGTTGAAAAAAGGTTATCCATTAGCAGTGTTTGTTCTAAGCCCAAGAACCAAAAATTTTTCTCATTCGTAAAACCACTCTTTTAATCATGTTGATTTTCCACAAACACATTAACTTAGAACCTCTGTTATTAAATCTATACTGAATAAAATGTCAAGAAGAACAAAGAGTAGTAGTCAGTTAGCCGCAATTGCCCTCTAAGAGCAGCTGATGACCCCCTAGCCCGACTCGAACATTGCACTGTAGTGTATGAGTGTATTTCATTCATGAATGGCTAAGTCAAGGTCTGCAAGACAGACCTTTGCAAGTAGTGATCAATGTCTCAAATGGTGCCCCCGTGTGAGGAGAACCAGTGTGATCACAGCCAGTGCCCAGTGTGAAGAGCCCCGACGTAATCAATGCCACACAATTCTCTTCGCCTGAGGTCAAAAGGAGAAAATACACTTTGTTTCCTTGAGGCAAAATGCGAGGTATGTGTCTGAGCCAAATTCATCTACAGCATAGTTTACAAGGACAGGCACTGATGTCAGAGAGACCTGGTTTTGAATTAGAGCCCTGTC
>CAUYLG010049128.1:0-23834 GCA_963573385.1 Cacajao melanocephalus
GAGTGTAAATTAGTTCAACCATTGTGGAAGACAGTGTGGCACTTCCTTAGGGACCTAGAAATAGAAATTCCATTTGACCCAGCAATCCCATTACTGGGTATATACCCAAAGGATTATAAATCATTCTATTATAAAGACACACAAATGTATGTTCATTGCGGCACTGTTTACAATAGCAAAGACCTGGAACCAACCCAAATGCCCATCGATGACAGACTGGATAAGGAAAATGTGGCACATATACACCATGGAATACTATGCAGCCATAAAAAACAATGAGTTCATGTCCCTTCTAGGGACATAGAAGAAGCTGGAAACCATTCTCAGCAAACTGACACAAGTACAGAAAATCAAACACCACATGTTCTCACTCATGGCGCCTGTTGAACAATGAGAACACATGGACACAAGGAGGGGAGCATAACACACTGGGGTCTGTTGAGGGGTGCTAGGGGAGGAACAACAGAGGGTGGGGAGGCTGGGGAGGGATACCATGGGGAGAAATGCCAGATATAGGTGACGGGGATGGAGGCAGCAAACCACATTGCCATATATGTACCTATGCAACAATCCTGCATGATCTTCACATGTACCCCAGAACCTAAAGAACAATTAAAAAAAAAAAAAAGAAAAAAGAATGAAGTTTAAAGGGCTCTGCATTCTAAATTTAGGAGGAAAGAAATACAGCTAGAAAAGGCAAACCTAATACACTTCCCTCAGGCAATGTGAAAACTGCCCAGGTCCGAAGGAAAAACCATGAGAAAACAAGAGAACTGTATTATTAGCCACAGCTGAGAAATATGACCTTTAACATGTGGTTTATCTCTGTAAGACACTTGGACTATAAAACTGGTTAGCCTTAATGAAAAAACTTGTCACAAGATAAAACTGATAATATTTTTTTCCATCAGGAAAAGTAAAAAAATAAATAAAATTTAAAATTTGGTTTTTTTTTTTTTTTTTTGGCAACAGGGTCTCACTCTTTCCCCAGGGCTAGAGTGCAGTGGCGCACAATCATGGTTTACTTACTGCAGCATCAACCTCCCTGGGCTCAGGCAATCCTCTCACTTCAGTCTCCCCAACAGCTAGGACTCCAAGCATGCACCACCATGGCTGAATAATTTTTGCATTTTCTTTGTTTTTTGGTAAAGGTTTCTGCACGTTGCATACACTGGTCTCAGACTCCTGGCCTCAAGGGATCTGCCCACCTCGGCCTCCCAGAGTGCTGGGATTACAGGAGTAATATTTTTCAATGACTTATTTTGGTTTTACACACTGCAAGAACAGCAGTGAATAGTAACACACAACTTTAACATGAATGCTACTATTTCAATATCATTTATTTAAATATTTCATATTTAATAAAATAATCTAAGAAGTTTTTAAAATCATTTTTCGTAAGCAGTGTTTTTCTAACTTAGGTGCACATATACAAATATAAAAGAAAATGTACAGTATTCAGCTAATTTCATTTATTATTTACTTGTTCAAAGTTGGGACCATGTGTTACTCTCTTCATTCACTGCACAGTACCCTGCACTCAGTGGACATCCAAATATGTACTAGATAAAATAGGCTTGTTTTGTTTTGTTTTTTTGAGATAAGGTCTCGCTCCATCACTCAAGCTGGAC
Source organism: Cacajao melanocephalus (assembly GCA_963573385.1). Taxonomy (NCBI): domain Eukaryota; kingdom Metazoa; phylum Chordata; class Mammalia; order Primates; family Pitheciidae; genus Cacajao; species Cacajao melanocephalus. The sequence continues at coordinate 1,632 of CAUYLG010049128.1, forward strand.
TGCAGTGGTACGATCTCAGCTCACTGCAGCCTTGACCTCCTGGCCTCAAGTTATCTCCCACCTCAGCCTCCCCAGTAGCTGGGACTAGAGGGACTGCAGGTGCACACCATCATGCCTAGCTAGTTTTTATATTTTTTTGTAGAGATGGGGTTTTACCATGTTGCCCAGTCTGGTCTTGAACTCCTGTGCGCAAGAGATCCACCCACCACAGCCTCCCAAAGTGATGGGATTACAGGCATGAGCCACCGTGTTTGACCAATAAGATAAATAGTTTTCATACAAATATTTTATCATTATCTAATAGAATTTTCTATCTATTTTGTGGCCACAGTCTGTGATCACCTACAAAAATATTTAAAGCTCACTAAACAGTGATTATTACAAATCCACTATATTTGAACCCAATTATCTAACTTTAAAATACAAAAGTACAACCAATATACTACAGAGACATTTTACTGTCTCCACTGAAACTGTCTTATTAGAAGTTGGCCTAAAAATTCTTTTTTTTTTTTTTTTGTATTATTAGTAGATGGGGCTTCACCATGTTGGTCAGGATGGTCTCAAACTCCTGACCTCAGGTGATCCACCCACCTCGGCCTCCCAAAGTGCTAAGATGACAAGCATGAACCACTGCACCCAGCCATCCAAAACATTCTTATTTGTCTTTGAGAATATAGTAAAGCACAGCATCATAGCTATAGGCTATATAGCAGCATAACCTGTAATTTTCATTGTGATTTTAGTCACTATACCCTATTTAAACTCAATAGAAATTGTAATCAATTACATACGTAGAGCCTTCAGAAGCATTAATTTAAGTCATACTTTGGAAGAAATGTCTCAGTTTCAATGTTATCACTCTAATCTATCTTATTACTATTTAAAACTGTAGCACTATATATCTAAAGTCGTATAGTTTACCAAACCTACCAGATCTCTGTATTATTAAAGAGATAACACATAGGTGAAATATACTTTTAGAAAGTTGAGGGCCAGGTGCAGTGACTCACACCTGTAATCCCAGCACTTTGGGAGGCTGAGACAGGTGCATCACAAGGTCAGTAGTTCAAGACAAGCCTGACAAACACGGTGAAACTCCATCTCTACTAAAAATACAAAAATTAGCCAGGCATGGTGGCGGACACCTGTAATCCCAACTACTTGGGATGGTAAGGCAGGAGAATCGCTCGAACCCAGGAGGCGGAGGTTGCAGTGAACCGAGATCACACCAAGCCTGGGCAACAAGAGCAAAACTCTGTCTCCAAAAAAAAAAAAAAAGGTTGAAACATACTTTAAAAGTTAGCATTTTAAGCCTTTATATACCACTTTATAGAGTAGGAAGTATTTAATAAGCAAAGCTATTTCCTACAAATGTTTCCAAGTTTACTATTTTGTTTTTAGAAACTCAAATATTTTGTACATTATAAATAATACATAACAAAGTAGGGGGAAGCTAAAGAATTTGAAGTAAACATAAATGGTTTTTTTTTTAGCAAATCAAATACTTTCTAAAATTTCCACAGTAAAATAACTGTCTAGTCAAATACAGCCAAGTTTTTAACTTCTAGCATCCTTAGGACAATTTTCTTGGTAATCCATATTAAATCAAATATAATTTATAAAAGCCACAAAATGTTTAGGGTGGGGAGATCAACTCATACTCTATTCATCTGATTTAAATACCTACCAAATCTAAACTGTTTTTTTCCAGCTAGATTAGAAATTGAAAAGTTTCTGATCTTGGAACTTGTCTAACCTTGGAAGCTAAGCAGGTCAGACGTCATCAGTATTTAGATGGTAAAGGGTGTTCCAGCATAAATAATTATGCAAAATATAAAGAAATTATATATGACCAGCCTTGGCAATCCTTTACTTTCAACATGATCAAGAGTTATACAAAAGAATCAGTCTTTTGCAACTTAGATCTTTAGCTAAAGAAATAAGTACAGCTCAAATGAGCAAATACTACGTTTTCCTTTATTACGTCTCTCTAAATTAAATATCCATTTTTTTAAGTGTGACCTTTCTGTTTAAAAAAAAAAAAGACAAGGTTAGCAGCAAAGAAAATGCAAGGTGAACGTGTACCTGCAAATCTCATCTTTAAAAGAGATATTTATCTCAGCAGAAGGTGAAAAGGACTGTGTGACAGATATCAGAAGTCTGAGTTTTAATTCATATGTCATGTACCTTAGTTTTATTTTTTAAGATCTTCAGAAACTGAAAGAATATATCTTATAACTCAAACTCATTTTAACAGCAATATTATGTTCTATAGTCTTCACACTTGCAGCTTCAGGTTAGTCCTGGAACATAAGACTTTTTTTTTTAATTATAGAGAAAGCTTATCTTCCCCAAACTCTACCTTAAGGAAAAGTCTCTCAGATTGAAGAAACACAAGACAGAAAGAAGGGGTTGGGGGAGGGATTTTAAAAACTGAGGTCAAGGAAGATAAACAGAGATGCTATTATTTCACAAGACTGATTACTTAGTAGGTCACTGACTTAATCTTTCCCTCAAGCTACTACAATTTTTTCCTAAGTGAACCCTGGTTTCCTGCAACTTGGACATTTAAAATCACAGCAGCCAGGCACAGTGGCTCACACCTATAATCCCAGCACTTTGGGAGGCCAAAGTGGGCAGATCACTTGAGGCCAGGAGTTCGAGACCAGCCTGGACAACATAGCAAAATCCTGTCTCTACCGAAAACACAAAAGTTACAAGTGCCTTGCGCCTCTAATCCCAGCTGTTCAGGAGGCTGACACAGGAGAATCACTTGAACCCAGGAGGTGGAGGTTGCAGTGAGATAAGATCGCACCACTGCACTCCAGCCTGGGTGACAGAGCGAGACCCTGTCTCAAAAATAAATTAATTAATTAAAGCAGATTTCATTTCAGCCTCCCAAATCCAATTAAACCAAGTTCTTCCCCCTTCTACTGTCCAGCCTCCCCTACCTCACCTGCCTCACCATCCCCTCTCCCACTCATTCTCCTACAGAAGGAAAAAGGCCTCATTCTTTTAGAAAATTAGAGAAATTGAGCCGGGCACAGTGCCTTACGCCTGGGATCCCAGCACTTTGGGAGGCCAAGGAAGACTGCTTGAGCCTAGGAGTTCAAAACCAGCCTGGGCAATAAAGCACAACTCCATCTCTACAAAAAGTGAAAAAATTCAAGCAAGACCATGTTAGAAAGAAAGAAAAAGAAATGAAAACATTAACAGACATGGTGGTAGTACCTCCTGTAGTCTCAGCTATTTGGGAGACTGAGGCAGAAGGATCTGCTGAGCCCAGGAGGTCAAGGCTGCAGTGAGCTATGATCACACCACTATACTCCAGCCTGAGCCATGGCGCAAAACCCTGTCTGTAAAAGAAAAAATAAATGAAAAAATAGAAAAAATAAATACATAAAGAGAAAAAATAGGCCGAGAGCAGTGGCTCATGCCTGTAATCCCAGCACTTTGGGAGGCTGTGGCCAATGAATCGCCTGAGGTCTGGAGTTTAAGACCAGCTCAGCCAACATGGTGAAACCCTGTCTCTACTAAAATACCAAAATTAGCTGGGTGTGGTGGCACATGCCTATAATCCCAGCTACTTGGGAGGCTGAAGCAGGAGAATCACTTGAACCCAGGAGACAGAGGTTGCAGTAAGCCAAGATCGTGCCATTGAACTCCAGCCTGGGCGACAAGAGCGAGACTTTGTCTCAAAAAATAAATAAAATTAAATTAAAATTAAAAATTAGAGAAATTGGTTTAAGGTAACAAAATACATTTAAGGTCAAAAATATGTTCCTCAGTTCGTTCTATTTCAAGGTTTTCTGTTGGAAAAAAGCCTTCTAAAGTACTAACTTGGCATTAACTGCCAAATATAAAAGACAAAGTAAATCTGCTTAATAACTGTCTCCAAACCACAAATGCTGCCCTAAAAACACAATGCATATTGACAATACTCATCCAGTTGTTTTAATTCCACACGGTAGTAAGAACAGAGGCTCTAGGTCCCTGGCATAACAGTGGTATCTCAGAATCCAGATAATATGTTGCCTTTGTTTAGTAACATATGTTCCAAGTATCAACTGAGGATAACAGCCTAATCTGCTAAAAAGCTCAAGGTTTCATTTGACAAACTCATAAATGTGTAACACACATCCTCCAAATATCTATTCTATCTTGGTCCTACAAGTAACTAAAACAAGGTCCCAAAGAACAGCTATGGCAAAGCTACAGAAGCAGGACACTAATATTAAGTTGTTCTTCCTCCAAACCACTCTTAACTACATACAAATCCAACCAAATGAAGTGAACTGTTCTTCCTGAAGTAGACCACGTTAAGTATTGACTACCCTAAAACCCTCCAGATTCAATACTTCTCCAAATATACATTTTAATATAAGTTAAATAAGTCCTTAAAAGATACATATTTTTAAGCAACTGGATCCAGAAGCAGTTAGGACATTTAAAATAATCCCTTTAGACATGAACAGACACTTTTCAAAAGACATACGTGTGGCCAAGAAACATATTACAAACAGCTCAGTATCACTGATCATTAGAGAAATGGAAATCGAAACCATAATGAGATACCATCTCACACCAGTCAGAATGGCTATTATTTTAAAGTCAAAAAATAACAGATGTTGATGAGGTTGCAGAGAAAAGGGAAGGCTTATACACTCTTGGTGGGAATGTAAATTAGTTCAGCCACTATGGAAAGCAGTGTGGTGACTCCTCAAAGAGCTAAAAACAGAACTACCATTGGACCCAGCAATCCCATTACTGGGTATATATCCAAAGAAATATATATTGTTTTATCATAAAGACACACGCATGCATACGTTCATTGTAGCACTATTCACAATAGCAAAGACATGGAATCAACCTAAATGCTCATCAATGGAAGACTGAATTTTTTTTAAATGTGCTACATATGTACCATGGAATACTATGCAGTCATAAAAAAAAGAACAATGTCATGTCCTTTGCAGGAACATGAATGGAGCTGGAGGCCATCATCCTTAACAAACAACGCAGGAAGAGAAAACCAAATACCACATATTCTCACTTATAAGTGGAAGCTAAAGGATGAGAACACATGGACACAAAGAGGGGAACAACAGACACTGGGACCTACCAGATGGTGGCGGGTGGGAGGAGGGAGAAGAGCAACAAAAATAACTATTGGGTACTAGGCTTAGTCCCTGGGTGACAAAATAATCTGTGTATCAAACCCCCATGACACAAGTTTACCTATATAACAAACCTGCACATGTACCCCTGAACCTAAAAGTTAAATACATATATACATACATATATAAATGACAATAATTTATAGATAGATAGATAATCCCTTTAGACTTACACTGGTATCATACACAAAAGATTCCCCACAACAAAGCTTTCAGCAAGTTAAAATAGAGAAATAATACTACATCCCAGTGAAGAGGGGGTGGGAAACACCTTTAAAAAAATAAACACACTGATAGATTCCTCCATTTTAACAAAGTTTTTGTAGTTTGTCTTCAGAAATAACTTCCAAGTTGAACATACCACATTAGAAGTCTCAACTTTGGACATCAGAACATTAGGACAGCTACAACATGAATATTTATTGCGGCAATGATAAATCAAGTTATTCTGTGTCCTCCAAGAGTTAAGAGGTAGGAATAACAACTTCTGGAAGGATTTTTAAATATGGAAAATTTCCCTATTTATCTTTGATATCTTTGAATCTAAATATTGCCATGACATCTTTTCATCTCCAAACTTAAATGTGAGGTTGTAATGGAAACTACATTTTTATGCCTTTGAATTAACTACCAATAGTGCAATTCTAATTTACCTTATCATTATACTTGGTAAACTGTTGCTATGAAAATAACATTTAGCTGGGCGAGGTGGCTCACACCTGTAATCCCACCACTTTGGGAGGCCGAGGCAGGTGCATCACAAGGTGAGGATATCGAGACCATCCTGGCTAACATGGTGAAACTTTGTCTCTACTAAAAATACCAAAAAATCAACCAGGTGTGGTGGAAGGTGCCTGTAATTCCAGATACTTGAGAGGCTGAGGCAGGAGAATCCCTTGAACCCGGGAGGTGGAGGTTGCAGTGAGCTGAGATCTTGCCACTGCACTTCAGCCCGGGCAACAGAGCAAGACTCTATCTCAAAAAAAAAAAAAAAAAAGAAAGAAAATAACATTTAATAAGTTAATTATTTAATAAGTTAACTCTCTTACCTTTTAAAATAAAGTTAACTTCAAAAGTTACCAGGATAAATAAAGTTACCAGGATAAATAAAGTTAACTTCAAAAGTTACCAGGATAAGTCATTCTAACATTCAAATAAAAAATAACATGCAAACAAATATTCCACGAAATGGATGTGAATCAGGTCTGAGAAATAATATTGCAGCATTATGAAATTTACATTTTCCCTTTCCTCCTTTCCATATGCTTTCAGGTTCATGTACAAATATTAAAAACAAAAGTTCAATCAAAAAAAGTCATTTGATAGCTGCTGCTTTTTTAAGTTGCAGAGGGTGCAGGGAGTCTCTCCATATCTCGCATTAAACATAAAAATCTATGTGTCCAGCCGGGTGCAGTGGCTCATGCCTATAATCCCAGTACTTTGGCAGGTGGATCACAAGGTCAGGAGTTCAAGACCAGCCTGGCCAACATGGTGAAACCCCGTCTCTACTAAAAATACAAAAATTAGCCAGGCGTGGTAGTGGGCACCTATAATCCTAGCTTCTCAGGAGGCTGAGGCAGAGAATTGCTTGAACGTGGGAGGCAGAAGTTGCAGGGAGCCGAGATTGAGCCACTGCACTCCAGCCTAGGTAACAGAAAAGAAAAATCTATGTGTCCATGCCATACTTGCAACAGCAACCTACCTCCGTAATTTACACCCTATTTTATGGTATCACATGACAGAACTTCCAAAAAATTAAGAGTATGATATACAGCTTCTTTCCAAGCATGTTTACAAGAAGAAGTATCTCGTGTAAACCATCCATTTTAATGTGACTCTAAAACCCCATGTCCAAAAGCCAATGACTGGTTTATAAGCAAGGTAATGACTAGTTCAATGGAAAATGTATTTTGACAATAAACTAAGTCTGGCTTACCATGTTATGATTGGCTTGCCTAATATGTATGTTTAGCTACTGTAGTCAGCAATGCCCAAATATAAAGTTGAAACACTTAATGGCCAGTTCTGTTCTAGATTTCAAACTCATTTTACTTTTTTACAACAGTTTTAATCTAAGGTTCTCCACAAATATTTTTTTCTTAGAAAAGAGATCACCTTGAGTAGGGCAAGGAAGGGGTGAACTTAAGGAACAAATTTTTCCATAAGTACAAAAAAAAAAATGCCCAAACATAAACATTTCAACACATCTCTGCCTTAACACAAATTTTAAATAGGTAAATTTCAAGAGAATAAAAGAAAAATAAACCTCAAACAGGTTAAGCATTATATTTCATAAATAAGAGTCCTCTACATTTTATTAATTCAGTGATAAACACACCAAGAAATATTTCATTGACTTAAAACAACTGTATCTGGCTGGAAAAATTTCAGTTACTGATAAATGGCACGAAAGCATAAGATAATCAATACAACTATGAAAACTTTTTTTAAAAAGGTCAGTCATATTTTGTTTACTTAAAATACTAAGCTTAATCATGACCTATCTAAACCTTATCATTGCTCATTGTGTAAAATTAGCACTGCACTTGCAAACATAAGCAGAATCTAGACTTATCAAACATATGGTGAGACTTTACCAGCTTCTGAAAAATAATAATATAGTCTTAGTTTGGAAACAAAACCCACTGTTACTGCTCAAGGCTTTTCATCAAAACTTTGATCAGAAAGGAAACCTCTTTTAAAATTTTTTTAAAGAGCCCAGCAACTAAACCTTAGAAATTAACTGACATGGTTTGAATATAAGTACTCCCACTTCAGAAGCTACAGCTAAAAGCAAATACCTAAACAGCAAAAAGGGAAAAAGTGTCAGCGAATCTCCAAACTACTAGAAAGTACGCAAAAGCACACGCACAGACTGGTTTGCCAGTTAACTTTTCCGGCCCTGTACCAGACAGACATCTAAAGTTGACAATAGAACCAACCATGAGCTTTCCCTATACCTGGATGATAATCTGAAATTTTTTGCTGTTGCTCACAGAAGCCCCTTATAATTAGAAGCAGCGAACTGACAGGTGGACAAACAAATTCCCTAACAGGGCAGAAAGAGGTTGTGAAAACACTGTTCTAGGCCTGAGCGAGTTACGACTACTCTATAACAAGTCCAAGGTAATTAACGCACACACTCTTCAGCGCAATTCCTCAAGCAGAGATGAGATTAGGGGAACAACAGGCTTCCCCTAGAGCCACATACCATTTTACAACAGCCGTCTCCCTCACGACAGAAAAACAGACATTCTCATCCAAAGTCTTTCCGCCAGTTCTCCCAGTGCGGCGAAGGGAAGCGGCCGGCAGCCACCGTAACGAGAGAAGCCGGCAACAGCACCGCCGCGCGGCCGCCACGCCTTCCTCCCGCCGCCGCTGGGGAAGCGGAGCGGCGGATCACATTTCTCCTCCCCAACAATCACACGCACGCACGTCCCCAGAGTTGACACCCTGCAAACCCGCCGCTCCGCGACGCTGGGGACGGGGCCACAAAGCCCGGGACGCGGCCATCGGCTGGGGTGCTCAAGCTGCGTGCGTGCCCGTGTTTGTGTTTGTTCCCTTTAATGAAAGGAAAGAGATCTCCGTAGTTACGGCCTAGGGCTGCGGAGAGGGGAAGAGAGGCTCCCCGTGGGACTAAACAAAACTTTGGTTGCTGGGAAGAGCCGTTGCGCAACCTTGGCAGGGGGAGGCCGAGGCCCCCGGGTCCCAGCCAAGCGCGGCTTCCCGGAGGCTACGGCCCCCGCGTCCGGCAGCCCAGGGCCTGGCGTGGCGCCGGCTTCGAGGGAGCGGCCCAAACCTGGCCACACAGCGGAGGCTGGGGCGGAAACTGGGAGCACGAGAGCGCGGAGGATAAGGATGGGGCACGGGACGCGCGACGAGTGCGGACCGCTCCGGAAGGGTTGGGTCAGGTTTGGGGTCCGCTGGACACCTGGCCGCGGGGCCCGCGGACGGAGTCGGTCCCCCCACCCAGAGGTGGCTGCGCCCCTCACTCGACTCCTTACCTTCCTAGAGGCCCGCGCTCTCTCCTCTTCGGGCGGCCGCAGCCCTGAGCATGTCCGGGGTGGGGCGCAGGGCCGTGCCGGGGACAGGGAGCCAGGCGCTTCAGCAGGCGGCACCACCCAGCCCGGGCTCAGCCCCTCTCCGCGGCCGCTGCCATCTTGTCCTGGCGGCTGAGAGGAAACGGCGAAACACCCTCTCCCGATCGCTGCTGCTGCTACTGCTGCTCTGGCTGCTCTGGCTGCTAAGCCCCGGGCCTGTCTCCCTCATCTTCCTTCCCGGGGATTTGGAGTGGGGACGGCTCGGCTGGGGTGAGGGGTAGTGGGAGGCCGGCCGGCCTCCAGCTACTGGGGCCTACGGGCGACGCAGGGTGCGGGGCCCGCAGTGCTTGGGGCCCATTCCTGACGCCCCCGCCAGGAGCGGAGAAGGCGGACACCCGGAGTGGCGGCGACGGCAGGGCCCGCGGCTTGATCTCCTCAGGTCGCCGCGATGCCGGCAGTCGTCACTGAGGCAGCTGCCGCCAGCCGCCCCAGCCTCCCGCCCCTCCTCCGCGCCCGCAGGCCTCGGCCACCGCCTCCGCAGCGCCACCGCCCGCCCGGCAGCGCTGCGCGCCCAGCCCGAGCGGCTCCGCTCCGCTCCAGCCGCGGCGCCTCGGTGAAGCCCCTCCCCGGGGTCCGCCCGCCAGTCCGCAACCGCGCCCTTGTCGCCCGGAGCCCGCCTGGCTGCCCGTCCGGCCCCGACCCGGAGTCCCGCACGGCGAACAGGCATCCGTCAGCCCCGTTCTGCCGTTCTGAACCTCACTCCGTGCCCCCTCCACCAGAAATACACATTTAAAAAAAGATGCCAGTACCCGAAGAAAGGATTCAGATGCGGAAGCAGGATTTTACAGGCCTTTCGAGATCCCAGAATCGTAATTAAGGATCTGTTTCTCGGCACTTGGTCGTTAAGGGTCCAAAAATAAGGAAAGGGAAAATGCTTAGTCAAATGAACTACCTCAGTCTAAAATAGGTTCTGCCCGCTCCCCTATCGCAGAGTGAAGAGAATTGTAAAGCCAGGTTAAAGGACAGGGGGAAAGTCCTCTTGGAAATTTTTCAAGAGCATCTCTACGTGTCCAAAACCCCGTGATTGTGAAGTTCTCCCACCTCCACATTGGTAATTCTCCAGTAAACTGGTCGGTTCAACCCCCAAAGACTAGTTTCCTTCCTCCTGGAGACTAGGAAATCAACAGAATGGCCCGTTTCAACTCACGTAATCGTGGAACCATGGAATTTTAGGAATGAAAGAACCTTTGCGATCCTTGGTCCCAACTCTTATTCAGGAGTTCAAAGTAGTTTAGGTGACATGACCAAGGTTATACAGCAAAGCCCGTGTCTCCACCCCCTCTTTCTTTCTTATTTTTCCCTAGGAAACAAATGGCCTTGTAATACCTCACATTCAGAGTTAATTTTCTTTAATACCCGTTTCCTCGGGTTCCCTTTGTTCTGAATCAATGTCTAACCTTTTGGGAAACAAACACGTTTTTCTCTGGAATGGAAGTGTCCTTTCTGTTTCCTTCATAGTCTTCACTAGGAAGATTGAATTTACCACAGATGTATTTATCCCCAGACGTTTTCAATTGCAGTAACTGGGGCAGGGCAAAGGGAGTGGCAAATTGCTGCATGTATAATAATACACATTTAATCTTTGCTGCTCTTCAAACCGGGAAGATTATTTTGGAGAAAGTGTTTAAGAGAGAAAGGAGGCCGGGTGCGGTGGCTCACACCTGTAATCCCAGCACTTTGGGAGGCCGAGGCGGGCTGATCACCTGAGGTCAGGAGTTTGAGACAAGCCTGGCCAACATAGTGAAACCCGGTCTCTACTAAGAATGCAAAAATTAGCTGGGCATGGTGACGGACACCTATAGTCCCAGCTGCTCGGGAAGCTGAAGCATGAGAATCTCTTGAACCCGGGAGGCGGAGGTTGCTTGAACGAGGATCGCTTGAACCCGGGTGACTGAGGTTGCAGTGAGCCGAGATCGTGCCACCGCATTCCAACCTGGGCGACAGAGTGAGAGTACTCCTCGAAAATTAAAAGAGAAAGGATAGTATGCACTGAGGCCACTGGAAATAACACTTTCCAATGACAGTTATTTTCAAATTAGGGAGGATAACCAGTTGAAAAGGCTTCCAATATAGAAGAACAAAACAATGGCTGTCTTTCAGAGAGATGGCTGCCTATGCCATTCCTTTCCTCTATTTCGTCTCTCTTTTTTTTTTTTTTTTTTTTAAGAAATAGTCAAAAGAACCAAAGAGGATAAAATCATTACACAAAGGAGAAAGTAGCAATAGTAGAAAAATCCATCAGGAGGAACAGGGAAACTATTCCACTAGAACTTCAAATTGTCAGAATTTTTGCAGACATTTAACGAGGCCATCTCTAACGGAAGGCTTCCATTGCCTGTATTTGTAGCATTGCTACATCTATGCAGACGCAGAAATCAGGGACAAGGATTTATTTTCCTTTCTATCGCCTGTACGTTCCTACTCACTACACTATACATTCTAGGAGGGGATTCACTCATCTCTTTGTTGTCGTTGTTGTTGTTTGTTTTAGACGGAGGCTCGCTCTGACGCCAGATTAGACTGAAGTGGCACCATCTCGGCTCACTGCAGCCTCCGCCTCCCGGGTTCAAGCAACTCTACTGCCTCAGCCTCTCGAGTAGCTGGGACTACAGGCGCGCGCCACCACGCCCAGCTAATTTTTGTATTTTTAGTAGAGACCAGGTTTCACTATGTTGGCCAAGATGATCGCGATCTCTTGACCTCACGATCTGCCCACTTCGGCCTCCCAAAGTGCTGGGAATACAGGCGTGAGCCACCGGCACCCGGTCTCATCTTTTTTTTTTTTTTTTAAAGAAAGAGTCTTGCTTTGTCGTCAGGCTGGAGTGCAGTGGCGCGATCTCTGCTCACTGCAACCTCCACCTCCCGGTTCAAGCGAATCGCCTGCCTCAGCCTCCCAAGTAGCCGGGACTACAGGCGCGCCACCACGCCCAGCTAATTTTTTGTATTTTAATAGAGACGTCATTTCACCATGTTGGCCAGAATAGTCCGGATCTCCTGACCTTGCGATCCGCCCGCCTCTGCCTCCCAAAGTGCTGGGATTACAGGCGTGAACCGCGCCCGGTGATCTCAGCATTTTTTTAAACCATTACATTGTGAATGCCTAATACAGTGCCTGACTTGTAGTAAGACCTTAGTAAATGTTGCAAAATAAGTAAATGATTAATTCCAGCCCTCCTCCGCTATTGTCTCCTAACCTAATTACCTCTAATCACTTTCCCCTCAATTTTTTTTTTTTTTTTTTTTTTTGATAGAGTCTAACTTTGTCGTCCAGGCTGGAGTACAGTGGTGTCATCTCCACTAACCGAAGCCTCAACTTCCCGGGCTGAAGGGGTCCATCCATCTCAGCCTCCCACCTAGCTGGGACTACTGGCACGCACCACCACAACTGGCTAATTCTTTGTATTAGTATAGAGATGGGGTTTCACCATGTTGGCCAGGGTAGTCTGGAACTCCTGGCCTCAAGTGACACGCCCACCTCATCCTCCCAAAGTGCTGGGATTATAGGTGTGAGCCACCAAGCTCGGGCTTCAAATCTATTCTAAACACAAACATCTAGATAATTTTCCTAAGCCCCTGATTTAGCTATTTTATAAAGTTTGAGGGTTTGTTTTTCTTTTTTAAGGAAAATTTCTCATAGAGCTAAAATCTCTCAAAAATGCAGGTTAGGGGAAGGGTGTGGTAGCTCACACCTATAATCCCAGCACTTTGGGAAGCTGAGGTGGGAGGATCGCTTGAGCTAAGGAGTTCCAGGCTGCAGTGAGCTGTGATTTCGCCACCACACTCCAGCCTGAGTGATAGAGTAATATCTTGCCTCTAAACAATAAATTTTTTAAAAGGCCAGGCACGGTGGCTCACACCTGTAATTCCTGTACTTTGGGAGGCCGAGGCCGGTGGATCGCCTGAGGTCAGGAGATCCAGACCCTGTACGTAAAAGGAACTCAAATATTTGTAAAGTGAAAAAATAAATTTTCTATGGAATCAGTAAGAAGCCCTCCATAAACTCAGACTGCAAGCTGTCACAATTGTTTGAGATCACCCAGCCATGAAACCCAAGCCCTCTCTCTCAGCTCTTCTCCCACCTCCACCTCCAAAAATTACTCTGCCCAGGCCCAGTGCAGTGGCCTACGCCTGTAATCGCAGCACTTTGGAAGGTCAAGGCAAGTGGATCACCTGAGGTCAGGAGTTCAAGACCAGCCTGGCCAACATGGTGAAACCCTGTCTCTACTAAAAATAGAAATTAGCCTGAAGTCGTGGCACACACCTGTAGTTCCAGCTACTCAGGAGGCTGAGGCATGAGAATACCCTGAACCTGGGAGGCAGAGGTTGTTGCAGTAAGCCGAGATCGCACCATTGCACTCCAGCCTAGGTGACAAGAGTGAGACTGTGCCTCAAAAATAAATAAATAAATAGATAGATAGATAAATTACTCTGCCCAAAGAAGACCAGTCCTCCTCACGCATACTTTGTATTCTTCGCTGCCATTGCTCCTCGTTAAACCACACAGAGGTGTCCCTATGAAGAAATGATTCTCCACAGGCTCCGCAGATGATGCCAAAGCTGTCCAAAGCCATGCAGTTTCAAGAGAAAGCTTGGAACTTTGTCATAGCCTGAGTCGCCAATCCACACTCCCCTTCCTCAGGAAAGGTGGTGGTTGTTTTTTGTTTTTTTCTCCAGACCTTAGCCATTAGACCTTGGGAGAATAGGCGGTACCCTGTCAACCAAAAAGAGCTCCCTAGTTAGGAGAGGTTTACCAAGGGGACTCCTCCTCCCTCCCAGGACATCTTGGCCTTCTTGCTTTCTTCTTCTTCTTCTTCTTCTTCTTTTTTTTTTTTTTTGAGAAGGAGTTTCGCTCTTGTTGCCCAGGCTGAAGTGCAATGATGCGATCTCAGCTCACGGCAACCTCCTCCTCCCAGGTTCAAGTGATTCTCCTGCCTCAGGCTCCTGAGGAGCTGGGATTAAAGGAATGCACCACCATGCCTAATTTTGTATTTTTACTAGAAATAGTGGTTTCTCCATGTTGGTCAGTCTAGTCTCAAACTCCAGAACTCAGGTGATCCACCCACCTTGGCCTCCCAAAGTGCTGAGATTACAGGTGTGATCCACTGTGCCCCTGTGGTCCTGGCTTTCTTATATAAATAATTTGTCTTCTTTCTGGAGATCGGCTTTGTATACCTGAGCCTTAGGGAAGGGCAACTGGAATTGAAAAAATAAAATGCATTCAGGAGTGTACCACTCCTATCACTTTGCATAACCAAAAAGCCCACTCAAGTAACTCTTTGCAGCCCAAAGATTTGTTTCTCTTCCTTAAAAAAAACAAAGAAACTGTTTCCACAAAATTGCACAGATAAAAACACTCACATTTTTAGAAGTTCACAATTTCATCTTTATCTGGGAGTTAGTTACTACAGTCAGCACAAGGCAAAAATCTCAATAGTAAAATTTATCCTTGAAAATTACCTAAATTACCCATAAAGCATAATATACATTGTTTTATATATATATAATCTGAACACAAGTCTATATTAATGATATGTTACTTATTGTTAGTCATAAATTAAATTTTCACATTTCACCTCTTGGAGTACTTCAGAAATTTTATGAAGGTTATATAACTGGTTAGCTTTTTCAGTTTCTTTTTTTGGGGGGTGGGAAGGATCTCACTCTATCCGCCAGGCTGAAGTGCAGTGGCACGATCACAGCTCGCTGCAGCCTCAACCTTCCAGGCTAAAGTGATTCTCCCGTCTCAGCCTCCCAAGCAGCTGGGACTACAGGCATGTGCCACCACGCCCGGCACATTTTTGTATATTTTGTAGAGACAGGGTTTCACCATGTTGCCCAGGATGATTATCTTCTTTAGATACAGTCTAGTAATCACTCTCTGTCAAAATTTAGTTAGAACCCTCAATTCATTGTTCTATTTCTTCCTCCAGGGTAATCAATACACTAGCATGCCACTTCATCTGACACCCAAACAATCTCTCTGTGGCTGGGGAGTCATTAAAGTCCTTGGCACATTATTTCCCTAGGTTTTGCCAAAATGCACCTTTCAGGTTTGATTGAATCATTGCCCACAGGCTTCAGCTCCCTGAGTGGAAAGTCCTGCCAGTGCTCACACCGTTTACATTGTTCTTTCTCTCCAGAGCTGCTATATTTAGTTCTCAGAATTTAAATGAACTTATGATGCAATACAAGGGACTAGTATCGGTTTTATATTGGAAAAAAATGTGTAAACTAAGGTAATGCAAAACAGGCAAGCAAACCTTCAATCTTGTTTTCATCTCAACAGTTCCCTGCTCACAAACCTTAGGACTATTGTTCCACCTACTGAAAATGTCCATGTATTTTAGTTTGGCTTTTGAGGCACATTGCATAAAACCTTTTAGCCATTTTTCCTATACTCCATGTGATCCCACCAAAATGTTCTTTTCCTTTTCCCCAACTCTAACCTTTATTTCTTCATGCCCAGATCACTTCTGCCATCCGTATGGCTCTTCCATCTGTTATAGTGAACCCCAAGTTTCTCTTCAAAGAATTAGTATGTCAGTATGTTCAGCTCTCTGCTTCTTTAATTCTCTATTTTAAAGTTAATTTATTTGTAATTCCAGTAAACAACCCTCTCCACCCATTCTAATCAGTAGTTCACATCTGTTCCTCCAGCCCAGGCTCCATCCTGACTCATCCCGGTCACCTAGGTCTCCCCTGGCTACCTGCTCCTTCCCACCATAACACCCACCCTGCCACTCTGGCTCCGCACCCTGATCTTTTTAAAGTAGCCAATTGGAATTAGTCTATCTTGCGTGGTCTAACCCTAATCAATAGGGGAACGACATAGCAGTAGGGACGACCCCCATCAGGCATAGATATCCCTCCCCACCTTGTCCAAGCACAGTGTCCATCATTGCTCCATCCATGCACAGCATCCTTCTTTCGAAGTAAACTGTCTTGCTGAGAGGATGTATCTTTGAGTGCTATTTCTTTTGCAGCACCGAAATTTTACTTGTATCTATTGAAATCATAGTCATTCTTCAAAGTCCAAGTTAAATGTTCACCCTTCCAAAAAGCTTTGATTGAACATCCAATTCATTTAAAAAAAAAAAAAAAACAAACAAAAAACAGAGTTTCACTCTTGTAGCCCAGGCCTGGAGTGCAGTACCACCATCCTGGCTCACTGCAACCTTTGCCTCCTGGGCTCAAGCAATTCTCCTGCCTCTGCCTCCTGAGTAGCTGGGATTTCAGGTACAAGCAACCACACCTGGCTAATTTTTGTATTTTTCAGTAGAGATGGGATTTCACTATGTCAGACAGGCTGGTCTTGAACTCCTGACCTCAGGTGATCCAACTGCCTCGGCCTCCCAAAATGTTGGGATTACAGGCATGAGCCACTGTGCCTGGCCTGAACATCCAATTATTAAGTGATATTCATTTACCTCACAAATATTGTTTAGTTCCTGCTATATACCAGGCACTATTCTGAATTATTGTGGCTGACACCTGTAATCCAAGCACTTTGGGAGGCTAAAGCAGGAGGATCACTTGGGGCCAGGAGTTTGAGACCAGCTTGGCCAACATGGCAAAATCCTGTCTCTGCTAAAAATACAAAAATTAGCCAAGTGTGGTAATTCCAGCTACTCAGGAGGCAGAGGCAGGAGAATCACTAGAACCCAGGAGGCAGAGGTTGCAGTGGGCTAAGATGGTGCCCCTGCACTCCAGCCTGTGTGACGGAGTGAAACTCTGTCTCAAAATCAATCAATCAATGAGAGAGATTAACATTAACACAAAGAGATTAAGAACCTTGTCCAGGCTGGGCATGGTAGCTCACACCTGTAATCCCAACACCTTGGGATGCTGAGGCGGGAGGATCTCTTGATCCCAGGAGTTTTAGACCAGCCTGGGGGACATGGCAAAACCCTGTCTCTGCAAAAAATTCAAAAGTTAGGCCAAGCGTGGTTCACGTCTATAATCCGAGCACTTTGGGAGGCTGAGCAGATCATTTGAGGTCAGGAGTTCCAGACCAGCCTGGCCAACATAGTGAAATCCCATCTCTACTAAAAATACAAAAATTAACTTGGCATGGTGTCATGCACCTGTAATCCTAGTTACTTGGGAAGCTGACGCAGAGATAGCAGTGAGTTGAGATCGAGTCATTGTACTCCAGTCTTGGCAACAGAGCAAGACCCTGTCTCAGAAAAAAAGAAAAATATATATATATATATATTTTTTATACATATACATGTATATGTATATGGTATATATGTGTATGTATATTATATATGTATATGTATATTTTTATACATAGTCCCAAAGTAGGATCTCCTTGATTTATTATTTATTTATTTTCAAATTCTTTCTTCCCTCTCTTTATATTCCTTCTTCCCTTCAGTCCCTCCATATTAAACATTGATTGCCTATTTTTAGGTAGTAAATCACCCATCCCTTGTATCTGAGTTCATGTGCCATGGTGAAAGGTATGAGGAAATATGCGAGGACCTTACTAAAGTGTAGTGTGTTCAGTCATGCACATAACTATAACCAACCACAGCAAAATCCCTGCCTGTCAACACAGATTCCTCTGGGATAGTGAAATATCAGGCACTTAAAAAGAAATTGTTTGGGTGAGAATCTGTCCTCATACCAGATCATAACCTATCCTGCATATGTGTTAGTCTAGGTCTTTCAGAGGACACAGTAATAAAGAACCGTTTCCAGGGTGACAATATAGATGAACCTTGAGGATAGCCGTGCCTTTCAGACTTTCAGAACGGGCTGGGCACGGTGCCTCAGGTCTGTAATCCCAGCACTTTGGGAGGCCAAGGTGGGTAAATTACTTGAGGTCAGGGGTTTGAGACCAGCTTGACCAACATGCTGAAAACCTGTCTCTACTAAAAATACAAAAATTAACCAGGTGTGGTGGCACGTGCCTGTAATCCCACCTACTCCAGAGGCTGAGGCAGGAGAATTGCTTGAACCCAGAAGGTGGAGGCTACAGTGAGCTGAGATTGGGCCACTGCACTCCAGCCTGGGCAACAGAGTAAGACTCTGTCTCAAAAATAAATAAACAAATAAATAAATAAAATAAAATAAACTTTCATAATGAACAATAGAAGTGGGTCTAAGAAAATCTGTGAGGCTTTGACTGGAACTCTTTCTTCCTTGATTTTCCTCTGGATGCCCCTTGTATTACATTTTGTCTACACACTTGGTTTTCTCCCTTCCTTGTTCAAAGACTCTCTCCAAACTGCTTCAGATTATGCTCTCACTATCAAAAATGCCCCCAGTGGAATACACCTCTTCCCACCAGGTATGCAGAGATCCTTAACATTGAAATTACTTCTTTCTTTGATCAAAATACTTATTTCCCAAGTAACTTCAACTTTAATCTTAGGAAAAGTATGCTATTTAAACATATTTTTATTTTACGTTTTGTAATATTCAAAGTAACCAATAGCCCAAACAAAGCCTTTGTTGGAATAAGAAAAAGGCATTGACTCTCCTTCCATCAGTCAGAAAATTGTTTTTTTGTTGTTGTTGTTTACATATATGTAAACACACAAGGTTTCTTCCTATGGCTGAGGCTAGAGTGCAGTGGTGTGATCACAGCTCACTGAAGCCTCAAACTCCCAGGGTCAAGTGACTCTCCCACCTCAGCCTCCTGAGTGGCTGGGACTGTAGGCATGTGCTGCCACATCCAGCCAATGTTTTATATTTTTTGTAGAGGAAGAATCTCTCTATGTGGCCCAGGCTGGTCTCCCATTCCTGTTCTCAAGTGATCCTCCAGCCTCCGCCTCCCAAAGTGCTGGGATTATAGGTGTGAGCCATTATACCTGACGCAGAAAACTTTCTTAATATACCAATTTTGTTAAGGTAACACATATGTTTTTGCCATCTGTTAGGAAAACATCATAATAAACACCCACATTTATGATATCTGCAGTGCGAAGCCTGCCTGTCCCCATGCAGCAGCTGTGAGGATACAGCCTTCCTTGCTTGTCTTTTGACAAGAGAAGGAGAATTCTCAGTTAGCTGTGCAACTTGGGACACATTTCATAGCCTCCAAAGTCTTTTTCCTCATCTTTGAATTTGACATAATTATGTCTACCTTGCACAAAGCTGAGGATCAAATGAGATAGTCAGCTGGATGTAGTGGCTCATGCCTGTAATCCCAGCACTTTGGGAGGCCGAGCTGGGCAGATCACTGGAGGTCAGAAGTTGAAGACAAGCCTGGCCAACATGGCAAAACTCTATCTCTACTAACAATACAAAAATTAGCCGAGCATAGTGGCAGACGCCAGTAATCCCAGCCACTCGGGAGCCTGAGACTGGAGAATCCTTTGAACCCAGGAAGCAGAGGTTGCAGTGAGCCATGATTGCACTACTGCAGTGTAGCCTGGGTGACAGAGTGAGACTTCATATAAAAAAAAAAAAAAAGTGGACCCTAATTCCCTTTCTTTTGTGGGCTGGACTTGGTGACTTGCTCTAAACAAATAAAATAAAAATAGAAATGATGATGTGCAACTTCAGACACTAGGTCATAAAAAGGTATTATGGCTTTCACCTTGATACTTCAACTGCTATGTTGCAAGCCTTATGGAGAAACTCATGTGGCAAGGAACTGAAGCCTTTGATCAATAGCCATATGAAAGAGCTTGGAAGCAGATCCTGCAGCCTCAGTCAAGCCTTCAGATGAATGCAACCCTGGTCAACATTGAGTGCAACCTCCTTAAAAACCCTGAGCCACACCCACCCAGCTTAGCCTCTCCTGATGTCCTCATCCACAGAAACTATGTGATAGATGTTTGCTGTTTTAAGCTACTCAGTTTTGGGAGTAATGTGTTCCACAGTAGGCAATATAACTAATAAAATCACCCTGTATGTACTAGATAATGTTCCAGGTACTGAGGATGCAATGATGAACAGTACAGACACAATCCATGCCCTCATGTGGCACTTGCATTCTAATGGGGCTGATAGAATATAAACAAGTAAAGAAATAAATAGGCTGGGTGCGGTGGTTCACACGTGTAATCCCAGCACTTTGGGAGGCCAAGGCAGGCAGATCACTTGAGGTCGGGAGTTTGAGACCAGCCTGACCAACATGGAAAAACCCTGCCTCTACTAAAAATATAAAATTAGCCGGGCATGGTGGCACATACCTGTAATCCCAGCTATTCGAGAAGCCAAGGCAGGAGAATCTCTTGAACCTGGGAGGCAGAAGTTGTGGTGAGTCGAGATCATGCCATTGCACTTCAGACTGGGAAACAAGAGAGCAGCTCTGTCAGAAAGAAAGAGAGAAAGAGAGAAAGAAGAAAGGAAGAAGAAAGAAAGAAAGAAAGAAAGAAAGAAAGAAAGAAAGAAAGAAAGAAAGAAGAAAGAGAGAGAGAAAAAGAGAGACAGAGAGAGAAAGAAAGCCAGCCAGGTAGCAATAAACACTCTAAGAAATACGAAGCCAGCCCAGGCACGGTGGCTCACACCTGTAATCCCAGCGCTTTGGGAGGCCAAGGCAGGCAGATCACTTGAGGTCAGAAGTTCGAGACCAGCCTAGCCAACATGGTGAAACCCCATCTCTACTAAAATACAAAAATTAGCCAGCTGTGGTGGTGCACACTGATAATCCCAGCTACTCAGGAGGTTGAGGCAGGAGAATCGCTTGAACCCGGGAGGCAGAGGCTATAGTGAGCCAAGATCACACCACTGCACACCAAAGCCAGATGGAGATATAGAGAGTTCCTAGGGACTGAAGAAGAGACATGGTGGTGAGCATGGAGTGAAGCATTTTTAGATAGGATATACAAGGAGATAGCTTTAAGTAGAGACCTGAATGATATGAAGGAAGAATTGTACTATTATGTGATGGAATAGTTTTGGTTTTTGTTTTGGTTATTGTTTTATCAGGCAGACGAAATAAAAAATGTAAAGATTCAAAGGCAGAAAAGAGCTTAACATATTCCAGGAGCAGTCAGAAAGCCAGTGTGGCTGGGGAGGAGGAACCAGAATGAGTGGTATGTGATAGGGTCTGTGCATAGCTGGAAAGACCATATTCCTTCCCTTCCTGAACCTAGCCAAAGCCAACCATTGAAAAGGGAATAACACCCATGTTCTTTCCTGTGAGCCACAAAGCCTACCTCTCTGACCTCATCCCCTACCATGCTACCCCGCTCGGTTATTGCATTCTGGGCACACTGGCCTTTGGTTAGCATTTATCACATCCAAAAATACCTTGTTAATTTTCTTACATATGTGTTTATTTTGTGTTTTCTTTTTTTAAATTTTAAACATTTTATTTTTGTGGGTACATAGTAGGTGTATATACTTATGGAGTATGTGTGATATTTTGATACAGGCAAGCAATGTGTAATAGTCATATTGGGGTAAATGGAGTATCCGTCACCCCAAGCATCTATCATTTATTTATGTTACAAACATTTTTATTATACTTCTTAATTATTTTTAAATGTATGATAAATTGTTCAGTGTAGTCACCCTTTTTTGCTATCAAATATCAGGTTTTATTCATTTTATCTAATATATTTTCTTTTCTTTTTTTTATGGTGAAAAGACATACATATATTTAGAATTAGCCAGCTGGACTCAGTTTAGATGATCCCAATTTTGTTGGCAACATCCAAAGCATCGTAATCAGGAGCCAGTCGAACATATGCCTTCTTCTCTCCAACAGGCCGAGTCAGGGTGCTGACCTTGGCCACATCAATGTCATAGAGCTTCTTCACAGCCTGTTTGATCTGGTGCTTGTTGGCTTTAACATCCACAATGAACACAAGTGTGTAGTTGTCTTCTATCTTCTTCATGGCGGACTCAGTGGTCAGTGGAAACTTGATGATAGCATAGTGGTCAAGTTTGTTTCTCCTGGGGGCGCTCTTCCGAGGATATTTGGGCTGCCTCCGGAGTCGCAGTGTCTTGGGCCGCCG
>CAUYLG010049130.1:0-46053 GCA_963573385.1 Cacajao melanocephalus
AACATATGAAAAAGTGCTCATCATCACTGATTATTAGAGAAATGCAAATCAAAACCACATTGAGATACCACCTCATGCCA
The DNA here is from genome assembly GCA_963573385.1 of Cacajao melanocephalus. Lineage (NCBI taxonomy): Eukaryota > Metazoa > Chordata > Mammalia > Primates > Pitheciidae > Cacajao > Cacajao melanocephalus. Next base: position 81 of record CAUYLG010049130.1, read on the forward strand.
GTTAGAATGGCGATCATTAAAAAATCTGGAGACAACAGATGCTGGAGAGGATGTGGAGAAACAGGAAGAGTTTTACACTGTTGGTGGGAGTGTAAACTAGTTCAACCATTGAGGAAGACAGTGTGGCGCTTCCTCAAGGACCTAGAAATAGAAATTCCATTTGACCCAGCAATCTCACTACTGGGTATATACCCAAAGGATTATAAATCATTGTATTATAAAGACACATGCACATGTATTTTCATAGTGACACTGTTTACAATAGCAAAGACTTGGAACCAACCCAAATGCCCATCAATGATAGACTGGACAAGGAAAATGTGGCACATATACACCATGGAATACTAAGCAGCCATAACAAATGATGAGTTTGTGTCCTTAGTAGGGACATAGATAACCTGGAAACCCTAATTTTCAGCAACCTGACACAAGAACAGAAAATCAAACACTGCATGTTCTCACTCATAGGTGGGTGTTGAACAATGGGAACACATGGACACAGGGAGGGAAGCATCACACACTGGAGTCTGTTGGGTGGGGCAAGGGAGGGACAGCGGGGGGGGTGGGGAGGTTGGGGAGGGATAACATGGGGAGAAATGTCAGATGTAGGTAATGGGGGGATGGAGGCAGCAAACCACATTGCCATGTGTGTACATATGCAACAATCCTGCATGATCTGCACATGTACCCCAGAACCTAAAGTATAATTTTTTAAAAAAAAGGATAAAATAATGCATACTGATCTTCATCCATATGGCTGTACCTCTGCATGTGACTTAACTAGTCAGCTTGAGTGGTTGTATGCAACTACGCTCTGAGGTTCCAATCAGCCTAGTTGTACTAAGTCTGATTGGAGAGGGGTAGGTTTCATAGTGACTCATGGGCCAATTAAATGCTTTCAAATTCAAGATTTATTGCAGGGCTTTCGATCAAGAAAGATTATGCCAATATATTCAAGACACACAGGCAGTAATAAGAATAAAGAAGAAGAAACTACTGATGAGTATCTCAGTAGACCAACACATTGCTGGCCATGGGTTTGGGGTGTTGCAGCACTTAGGCAGAAAGGAGGCCTCAGAATTCTCACCAGCAGAGCTTCTGCAGGCATCTTAGCCATGGTCAGTTTCTTTCCTGTTTCTATGACCTTTCACAGGTGTGTCCATGGCCATTATCTCAGCAGTCTTTAGCTTCACTTTCTTGCCAAGTCTCATGATATCTGGACACATCAGGTGCTACTTTATCCCCCCAGTCTACCATATATATCTTTATAACTTTGAGGGGTCAGCAATTTCACTGTGGGCTGAGTCACTTGTCATAAGTGACTCCATTTTGAGACAATTAGGATGATAAAACAATTATATATTATCAATATTTAAAGAAAGATAAATCAAAAATTTAAACTTTTTTTCCTGTAGTCATTTAAGATTTTAGGATATTATTTTATCTGATAATTTTTTTATCTCTGAAATAACAATCTAAGCTAAAATTTATTAAATTAGACTTCTTTTTTTTTAAGAAAAAAGAAAAATTCAGTTGGCTCAAGTGTTCTCTTCTTTCCCCAAGAAGTATGGTGACATCTTTAATAATCATTCTTCTTTTCTTTTCTGGTGTTACATTTTAATATTGCAGGGGAGGTAAAAATAATCATTCCTCTATCTCTTATAGTTCTTAGCTAGGAAAGACCCTTACAACAAAAGACAGATTAACAAAACAAACAGAAGTTTACTAAAATGTATACCTCAGGTATGCATGAGCGATGACCCAGAGATATTAGTAAACCCCAAGAGTAGGCTCAAGGAGGTGACTTTGACTTCAGGCTTGAATACCATCCTTTGCTGAAACAAGGAAAAAAAAAGTATGTAGAGAAAGGCCTAGTTATGGGGAGGTGACCAGAAAGAGTACTATAAACAAAGGTAAGATTATGCAGATTTCAATTCATGCCTTCTCCATTGATCAGAGTCTCTAATGATTTAGAGTCATCCTTATCTTCCTGGTACTGGGAGGGAGACATATAGATGTAATTTTTATTTAAAAAGGAGGGTGACTTCTCTGCTCTGAGAAATTCTCCTTTGTCTGCTATTTCTGAAAATAATCAGCTTGAAATAGTCTTTATACCATATTTGCAGTGGCATATTCTGGTCTCCTGTTGTAATTACTTTTTGGTTTCTTCCTACCTGCTGTACACACAAAATCAGTTCACTGAGACCATGGTATTGCAATAAAGAAAGAGTTTAACATGAGGCTGGACACGTGGGAGAGCTCAAGTTATCACTCAAATCAGTCTCCCCAAAGGCTCTGAAGTTAGTGTTTTTCAAGGACAATTTGGTGGGCAGGGGACTAGAGAATGGTTGCCACTGATTGGTTGGGGATGCAATCATAGGGGTGTGGAAAATGTGCTGAGTCCTCCTCTGGGTGGGGGACCACAGGACCTGTGGAAAAGGAGTCATGAATCTTGGTGCGATTCCTCAGTTGTCAGAATGAAAAAGTCTGAAAAACATCTCAAAAGACCAACTTTAGGTTATACAATAGTGATTTTATCTGTAGGAGCAATTGGGGAAGTCACAAATCTTGTGATCTCTGGCCACGTGACTCCTGTGCAGTAAGGGATTATAGAAAGTAACCCTACATTTTAGCCAGATTTAGGTCCCTTCCATAATCCTGATCTTCTGGGCTTTTATACGTCTTACAAAGGTAAAACCTTAGCACTGAACAAGGTGGGGATCAATTTTAAGAAGAGACTATTATCCTTGTCTCAGTGTTAAACTATAAATTAAATTTCTCCCATGGTTAGCTTGGCTTACACCCAGAAATGAGCAAAAACAGCCCACCTGCTAGTTTATAAGCAAGATGGAGTCAGCTAAGCTAAATTTCTCTTGCTTCCATAATCTTTGCAAAGGTAGTTTCACTCCAGTCATTTTTGGGGGTGGCAAGTCCTGATTTCCATCAATATCATGTTTATTTTATTTTAATACAAATTTAACATATGATAAAATTATATAATCTCACAAACTAACAAGGATCACCTTGTTCTCTTTGAAATTATTTGTTCATGAAAATTAATTGGTTATGGTACCTGGATATATATGCTTGTAATAAATTTCTGAGTTTTTAAAAAGCATAAGACATGTTTTGTAAAAGAGATATAGAGAAAAATATACAGGGTATTGGTGCTAATGGAATAAAATAAATACCTAAATATTAACTTCTCAGTGAATTTTATAGGGCAATTATAATTTATAAAGAAATTTCTTACTTAGCCAAGTAAAATAAATGTGCATGTGCATGTTTCAAAATGACAAAACCCTTCTCCCAAATGTTAGCAAATTAAGACTTATTTTTATCTACTGAAACATCAGTTGCATTTCAACTAAAAACCGTTTTTGAAATATTGAAGATAAAATTTGAAGATTGAAAAGTGACTGGCTACTGATGACTAAAATGTGGTGATTACATCTAAAATGGCATTCTGTTCAAAGGAACGTGTGTGTGCATATCTTTAATGTCAGCAATTGCCTTTGGGATGACACTTATTAAATTTAATGGTGTCATGTGCTATTTCAAGACTGGTATAGTGGTTTTTATAACACAATGTGCTAATATTCCACTTATGATTTAAAGTGTTAAAAGAAAAACTATAGACAAATTAAATTTAGCAGAGTTGAATTGAGCAAAGAACAATACAGGAATTTGACAGCCCCTAGAACCAGGAAAGGTTTAATAAGACTTCAGGGCGCTCATGTGCCTGAATAACATTTACAGACAAAAAAGGGCAGTGACATACAGCAAGCAGAAATGAGGTACAGAGGTAGCCTGATTGGTTAAAGCTCCCTATTTGAACTTGGTTTGAAACATTGACTGCCTGTGGTTGACTTAAGTTTGGCTACTGTGACTGGTTTAGACTTTGCTACTTGTTATACAGTAAGTAACAGTCTGTTTACACTTCAAATTAGGTAACAATTTACTATGTATGCAGAAACTTTTAGGTCCAACTTAAGATAGGTAGGAAGGTAGATTTAGGCTAAACTTAATTCAATTTAACAAAAATTATATGTTAAAGCTCAAATCTTACTGTTTTGCTCACGTCCATATGTACAAAGATCACTTGATTCTGCTTTTAAAATACAAAATTCTGAAATATGGTACAATGAATTAATACAGTTACTTATTTAACTTAGAAGTCATGTCTTTGAAAAATAGTTATTTGCATGTGTATTGAGAATTCCCAGGTGTCTGGGAATGACTTGCCTCAGAAAAGTGCTGATAAATAATAGGACACAATCTCAAAGGGAATTTGTTGTGCTAGGATACGCTATAACTATCCCACACTTCTCTGCCAGAAGAAAAAGCAGAGGAGGCCCAAGGAGACATGTCTGGCCAACCAGTGCTTTAAAAAAATCTCTCAGTGAAATTCCTTCTTAGGCTGCAGCTTTTTCTACAGTCGCAGAGAGATAAAATATGGATAAATAATCTATCTAGTTCAATCTATGTGTCTATCTACGTTCAATCTATGTGTCTATTAAGTAGCCTAAAGGGGTAAGGAGAGCTGGCTGGGTTTTCTGCCTTCACATAGGGAATACACTGTTATACAGCAAACCTGAATCAAGGTAAACCTAAAGTTATGGGATCACAATAGGTAAATTAGAAAAAATTATACTAGGATAATCCAGGAACAGTCCAATAAATTCTATAAACATTACATAAAAGCCAATGATAAAGAAAATTTAAAATATCTAGAAGGCTCATCTGTCTATATTAGCTTTCTAACTTGTATGCCCACTTCCACCCCCAACACACATACCTGCACAATTACAATCATATTGACATTGTATTGATGTCCTCTCCAGCCATCACCCCACCATGCTTAACTTTCCCTAAATCTACATGTCTTGGTTTATCTATAATGCTTTTGATCTTCACGTAATTTTTTTTAATTTGGGGAAGGCTTATTTGCCTTTAAGTCAGATAATTTATAATTAAAATCATTATTATCAAGGTGTTTGGGGACTGTCACTCAATAAACAAGTGAGTATGTGTTTCATTTTTTCTTGTTTTGCATTTTAAGATATTAAATATCTCTGTCGCGAGCCTATCAACTTCTGGTCATTTTGTCACCCTGTTCTTCCTACAACCCCCTGAGCTGTTTCACTTGCTAGAGGGCATTGGTTTAGCTGTACCTGTGCAGAGAGGTTTTTGTTTGTTTGGTATTTGGGGTTTTTATTTGTTTATTTTCATTTTTTTTTTATTTTTTGGTGTAAGACTTTCTTAACTTGTAGACTTCTTTTGTAGTAAGTTTCTTAATTTCAAAAATAGTGATAATGATCTGGTCCTATGATATGTTAAAGTGTTGTTTAATTTTAAATGCCACTGAGAATGTAGATTTGTTAGGAACCTATGAAATATATGTTTTGGAGGTATAAGTGGAGATGGCACAGTTAATCTCACCCCTATCTTTTAATATATACTATCTATTAAACATTCATTTGTATTGCTAGGGAAAGGGGTATTTGCAGAGAGAAGAGAGAAACTTTGCTTTAAGGGAAACAATATAGCCAAATGCCTAAAGAAGATGACCCATTATCCTATGATTTTAATTGAATATAGCATATTGTTCTCAAAAGTTGTGGCCAAAGGACTTGATATACTGAAAATGAGAATTAGGGGGAAAAAAGACACAATTGTGTCTTCAAAGTGGCATTCTCTTTGTAGAATCAACTTAATCGAATCTATCACTGGTTCCTCAATTAACTATAGCATGTCTTAACTTCATATTTTGGCTCACACACTGTCTTTTGATGTTATGTGTTGTTGGAAAATTTGTAACCGATGCATGAGTGTGCTCTCTGTTCAAACTGTTTCTAATATATAATTTCCTTGTCCAGTGTTCTTTCAATAAGGGTACCTAGTCCTTTGAGGATATCTTGCTAGAATGATGCAAATGAAGAAGTGGACTATTTAATTATTTGTTAAAGTATATTAGATTGCAACACCCTACTTATCACAGTTGCTGTAATGAAAAGGACAATGTGATGATTATTTTTTTGGCAAAGTGAAATGTTCAGTTTAAACAAGCAATGGGAAGTAATGGATAATCTAATAGGAATAATCCCCTACTGAGATATCCTTTTGTGGGGACATTTGGAAAGGTTTTGACCTGGAAAACCTAATCTAAGAATCTCCCTTCTCACCCCCACCCTACCCCTAACTGAAAAGTCTTTTCTACCCCAATAAATAAACATTAATAAACATACATTTCTTTAAATATGATTTTCTATCTCAATGTATTTCACTATACTGCTCCCTCACAAAAGAAACATGCTCTTAAGAAAATAAAACATGAGAAAATGCATATCATTCTAAATGATATATATATATATAACAAAAGGCACAAGCGAAAGAATTGCATTGGCCCCTTTAGGTAGTGCAAACACACTGAAGCCTCCTGGCAATGGACTGGGGCGTGAAAGATCCACATGCTGAAAAAACGTAACTAAGTTGAACTTCTCAGACTACCCTCTGTAAGAAGCGAAGAGAAAGAATCTGAAATTGCCCGGCTTCTGTGTGCTCCATTTGAACTTAAGCAGTGCATTTGCTTTTGAACTCTCAAGCTTCAATCTCAGTCTCCAGGGTGCCCACTTCCCCTGTTTTGTTTGAACCTTTCCTTATGGACACCTGTTGGGGACTGTATTAATAAGACACATTGTAGAAAGAGAAAATGCATTTTCCAAGTCAAGAAGGTGAAAGCTACTCTTTTCTAGGGCTCTTGTTAATCTCTGGGAGCCCAGCATCTTCTGTGGCAAAACAAAAATGATACAGGTGTAAATTCTTATTCTTTCCCCCACTCTCACAAAGAAAATATTGTTGACCTCTCAGTGTTCAGCTACATTTCTCTTAAGAGAAGCAATAGAATATTTCTTCCTTCTATCCTGAGGTTTTAGAACTGGATTCCCATTGCTTCCTAGCATCATTCTAAATAGAACCCCACTGTTTGGCCACGGCCAGAATTAGCTCAAATGGTACCTGTTATTGAAAGGGAGTCTGTATTTGCAGTAATACAGAGAATGCCAGTTTAGAAATGAGCCTGATTGCATGGTTCATTTTGTTCTCCTTTGTAGAGCCAGGCTGCGGCCCACTACAAAGGCACGAAACATGCCAAGAAGCTCAAAGCACTGGAAGCCATGAAAAATAAGCAGAAATCTGTAACTGCCAAGGACAGCGCAAAGACTACCTTCACCTCCATCACTACCAATACCATCAATACCAGCTCTGACAAAACAGGTTAAGCAATGATCTTTGTTGTTGTTGTCCGCATCATCATCGTTGGGGGTTCCCTCCCCTGTCTAGCCCCATGTCTGTTTACTTATGTGCCTGCCACATTGATTCATGCTTGAGCCATCTTTTGTGTAACAGTAATTGTTTCCTCTCATTTTTCCAAACCCCTATGAGATTATCACTAATTATATTCCAGATTTTGCATTTTGAAAGAGTCCTGTGGCTGTTTCGGAGGTATAGTCATAAAAACCTTTTGAAGCCATGTACCCCGCAACTCTTTTTGATAAAATGAACGTTTTCAGTGTATAGCATTTGCATCTTGTATGCAGCACCTTAGCTTATAACTGCATGGCAGATTTGATTGAACTGTGAGTACACAGCAAAGTATGCTAAATGAATTGAGAAGGCCCCAAAAAGGGCATTGTTCCAGACAGGCTTTATTCTCATAAATTCCAAATACTGCATTGTTTTAACTAGTGGCTTTGTGATTCTGGGCTTGTTATGGCTGGGTAACTGTCCCTCTGCAAACACAGGTAAGTGTTATTGATACCAATTACTCTTTTTAACAGAGTCTTCACGGTGAAATAATGGCCTCTGAATGGCCCCTTGGGAAAGCTCCTGCAAACGACCAGCTTATTCATAATAGGGGAACCTAGTGAGGTTTCCCTAAGCTGGCATTTTAAATATAAGACCACTGGTCTTCACAGTTTACAGAGAAAACATTCCTGTGTGATTCATGAATGGACCTCTAATAAATCACTTTCTAGAGCACAAAGACTGTTACACATCAATTGTTTTCCAGTCCATATGAATGGCAATGGTGAGGAAACGTTCATATAATCACCAGTGGTAGTGTCTTCACTGAAAAAGAATCTTCTGGACATGACTGATGAAAATAGAAAATAAACAGTGAACAAATAGAATAGATTACAACAACCTTATTACACAATGTAACATTTATTGGACACGTATAACCTCTTCCAAGGATTGGGGATGCTGCAAGTGAATCTGCAAAGGATAATGATGTTCTGAGTTCCTGTGACATTTTCTATTTTCTTTACCCAGGTATTATTGATAGATGCATCATGCTGCCCTCCCTAAGAACCCTGTGATCTCCCTCAACCTGAATACATGTCTCATCTTTGTATGCTGGCACCTGGTCTGGCATGGGATAGGTGCTGAGTAAAATGTCTATTGAATGACTGAGTCTTACTTCACTCCTTTGGTTTGGTTCTCTGATATAGCCAAGTTTGTGCCACCACATACTAAAGAGCAAAAAAAGACAGGCTTGTCATATTCACTTCCTTGTGATCCAGTGCAAGAGCTATATTATGCCATTTTATTAATTTAGATGTAAAACCTTTTAGGGAAAACATTGGTCTTTTCTCTAATAATCTAAGACTAACTGCTTTATTTTGAGGGCTGAAAGAGAATGAGTGGTAATGAAGTATGTAAGTGTCATTTTTGCTTTTGGATATTGGGTCACAGGTGGGGATTACCAAAGCTGCATCTGGCATAGAGAAGTGCAGAAAAATCCTGAAGCCTTTCTGATGCAAAGAAGGTAGTAGATAGGGAGAGCAAAGAGATGAGTTTGATGCAAAGTATTAAAGTGACATTTTTCCTTGCTCCCAGTTTTTTCTACTTTTAGACTTTTTGAAGCAAGAATTCATGTTTGGGTTATCTAGACTTTTTTAAAATATGAAAATATTTGTTTCATTAGGGATGTATATCATTTTTAAAATTATATATATATATATATATGTAGAGAGAGAGAGAGAGAGAGAGAGAGAGAGAGAGAGAGTGTACAGATACTAACTTGTGTTAATAAAGGACTCTAAATGTGTTGTCTCTGTTAAGTAAATCAGTTGTGACCACATACCTTCATCTTTTAACTTACAGACTAGAATATGTCAACCTAGAATAATCCAAAGGGTCAGAATCTAGTTTAAAGAGAGTTTATCCAAGTGTAAAAGTTGGAGGATGGCTGCCCAGAAAACAGATTCCAAAGAATGGAAGTCAGTGTTCCAAAGAGTAGAAGTTTAGTGTCATTTTTACAGGCAAAGTTTAGGGAAGTTTAACAGAATTTCAACACTTCTTTCTTTATAAGGCTTAATGCTTAGTTACAATAATCTGACATTGGTTGGGGTGACCTTTTTCTTTTGGGAAAGGTATATTTAACATTTTATACTGAGGATATAATACTCATGGGGTCTTTTGCACCATCTAGTCTGAGTTAGATACAGGATAATAAAGGATGCAGTAACAAATATCAGTAATTGGAAGAGGGACGCAGCCTGGTGTGTGGTCTCTCCTACTCATTTATATAACAAGAACAATGAGGAAGAGAATTAACCCAAAAGAAGCAGACATACTTTGGTAAATAGGATCCCTGGAGCCCCGGAGAGGGTTAGGGCAACAATAGTGAAAATGACAAGGAATAGTATGGACTTTACTTAGAAATTGATGTGGGGCTCTTCTCTAAAATACAAAAAATAGAATGAATACATATACAAACTAAATTTTCATTGTAAACCTACTTGATATAAAGACAGTTTTGATTGATAATTCCTCTTAAATACCTAAGTCATATATTATTTACTAGTATAAATAATACGGTTTTATCTGCTGCCTTACAGTAACACATATGTCTAAACCATGGGGTTAGCTCCTATTCACTAACTTTATGATCTTGGGTTTTTGTGTTGCCTTTTTTTCCCTTTACTTATGCCAGTCTGCTAGTGTGCTGAGCAGAAAGTAGTTATTCAGTGATCAGCCACTGACTATTCATAGAAAGAATGCCTAGTTCATCTATCTCAAGGCAAAAACACACTTCCTAAACATTAAAGAACAATTTTAATTCTGTGATCTAATGGAGAGTGTTAGGTTGGTAAATTTACATGTATAAACGTTTACCGGCAAAAATGATATTTAAAAAAAATATACTGAGTACTCTAAATTGTTTGTTGATAAGAGTGGTTACTATTTATCACAGAATATTTCATAGAGCATTTCCAAAGATAGGCAGAATAACTGTCTAATCTAGCAAGTTTTTTTAAATGCAAGTTTTTTATCCAGAAAAATTAATGGCAAAAATTTTAAAATTATACTCAAAGTAACTAGGCAAGTTGTTTTATGTTCTTCCATGAAATGACAAATTCAGAATCGTCTGAATAAGTCCTGTGCAAGGTCATTCTCTGATCTTTCTTTACTTTTGATTCTTGGGGATTCTCATTCATTCAGATCATTTATCAGTTAGGTTAGGCTAGGTTACATTGCAGTAATAAACAACCTCTAAAATCTTAGTAGCTTTTGCAGTATCTAATTATTTCTCCCTCATACTACATATCAGCTGAGGTTTTTCTTTCATCTTAATTTAACTCCAGGACTAGGCTAATGAAGCAACCACTAGCTTGAGAATTCTATGGAAGAGGGAAAAAGGCTCTTGGAGCTTTTTAATGGAATGACACATAATATTTCTCTCACTTTTCATTGGTAAGTTACATGGCCAAGCCTGATTACAATGGGGAATGGAAGAATAATTCTCCTCTAGAGAAGAAAAACGGATATTAATCAGCAACAATATGACATTCTTTTGCTAACTTAAATTATGAGAACTACAAATATGGAGAGAAGAGCTTTTTTTCCTGTAAAGAGTTACAGCCTGCAAGGTGGCCATCCTGACAGTCTGGGAAGCACAGCCTTCAGCAGAGTCTGAGAGCAGGTACTTCGACGGAGGAGAGATAAAAAGAAAGTATACATATTCAAGGGGTTATAGAAGAAGCTATGAATATTCACAAAGGGGGGATGTATGCATGCATAGTAAGGAAACATGCATGTTACATATGACCCATGTTCATTTTGGGGTGGAGACTTAACATTTAAATAAATTACAGTTAGGTCCTATGAGTCAAAAGGTGAAGCAGGGACATGAAGGTGCTTACGTATGCAGCCTGTGTAAGCTGGCCAGAACCAGTCCATGGCCAGTGGTCTCTTATTAAGAGAAAGTGACTGAAGTCAGTCTCCTATCCAGTCAAGGCTGTAGTTATGGCTTGTGAAAAGTCGGGAGTGTGAGGCAGTATCTGGCAGTCTGTAAGCTGCAATTATTTCAACACTGCTTATCTTGAGTCGGGTTCTTGTTTAGCTGCTAGAGAAATGAAAAATGTTGTGACAGTCAGAACACAGTTTATTCTCTAAGTGTAGGGGCATGTGCCTTAAACTTTAAGAGGCATGGCCTTAGTTCTTATTTATAATTTTGTATCTTATTCCCACACAGAGTTTGTTCCTTCAGTCTTATGGTCTCTATTTGAACACTATCATGGCTTCCTTCAATTATCACTTGTGCTTAGATGTCTCAAGATTCTCTTGCGCTGTCCTTCTCCTAAGTCCACATCTGTTTTTCTATGGCTCATTGCTCACTTACTTGGATGGTTTTCCAGCATCAATACTTAACAGGTTCAAAACACCAAAACACAGCCCTCATCCTGACCATCATCATTTATTCTGAGTCCTGCACTTCCCAGATTTGAAAGCTTCTAGTTGTCTTTTCCTCTCCTAGGTTCTCACTTCTATTTTCCTCTCCTAGGTTCTCACTTCTATTCAGTCGTTAGAGTCCACTTCCCTCCTATTCCTCGAAAACATCTTTCACGCTTTTACACATTGTTACTACCGGTAACCTGCCCTCATCGATCTATGTCTTTCGCATACCTTTGCCCTAACCTCTATGCAGGTCTAACTGTCTCCACACCTGTGTCTTGACAACCATATCCTTCATTATACTCTCCAGTTATACTCCACAGTCCATAAATTACATCTCTTACCCATTCAAAAACTGTAATGTACCTCTATGCATTACCTCATGATCACAACCTACCTTTCCAAACTTCTCTTCCACTGCTTTCCTGCACTATTTTCCACCAGAGGCACACCTTGTTTTTCCATCCTTGTTTATTGTACTGTAGTTCTAAAACTCTCTCTGAAAAGTCTGTCACTTTTCTTCCTCCTGCCTATAAGGTTCCCTAAGAATCCATTCCTTTCTAGCTGCCCTATCATATTCTTGCTAAAGAGTAATTTTTCTGTCTTGATGTTCTCTCATTGCTAGATGTCAAGCCCCTTGAGAGTACTTACTTGATTAATTATTTTGCTTATTTTTTTCGTTACAGAGTACCTTATATATGAAAGATAGTAAGTCAACAGTTTCAAAACTTGGAACAATCAGTTTTGTGTTTCTGTTCTTGGATTGAAGCATGGTAAAGCTCTAGACTTTTGTATTTGTATATAGATTGTTTCATGAAAGAACAGTGGTTCTAATTATTACAGGAGATTCTGTGATATTGCTCATCAAATTTCAGAGTTGTAAGTTTTATTAAAGGTCATCAAGTCTGATCCCTAAAGGAGATGTTAGTTGTTGTTGTTGTTGCTGGTTTTTGAGATTTTCTAGTCCTACAAGTAAAGAACACTTGACATTTCTAATGGCCCTTCAGTGACTACCAATCAGGAGTTAATTAGCCTATTGAGTATATGGATTTACCATAGTCATCTAATTGGTAAGGTCTGGGAACATTTCTACCTGGTTCTATTACATAATTCTCTTTATCAAGTCTCATTGAATTGCAAATATATTCATCAGATAAAGCTACTAATTATTACAATTTAAATTTGCACTTTTCAGTCATGACTCAGTCTTCTTTGTATCCATTTTTCCCTTTTCCCTTTTAATTTTATAATTGTAATCCAGGGATGTTGTACTCATCAGGCTTAAAGGTACCAAAAGTAAAATACTTCTGAATCTATTAAGAAAGTCTATGAATGCAAAGGAACTTTTATTTGCTCCTGATTCATAATTGTCTCTGTTTATTGGAATGCACATTATTTGTTCCGGGACTTAAGTAATAAAGATACTTTTCTAATGATAAAGAAGATACCTGATGGACAATGATGGCCAGTGATTGAAAACAAATACATCGGGAAACAAAGCCTCATTGGAAAGTCAGTCAATTTTAAGGTCACAAATCTGGTTTCTTTTATTTTCTGCGCATTACCCTCCTCAACCAGTGGCTCACGTCAGGCTCAGTGCCAGACAAAGCCAGGTACATATTTAAAAAATTTTTTATTTAGATAGAAGTCAAGTTATGACAATAGTGAACAAATGACAAGAGTGATAGAGCAATAGTTTGTAAGGAAAAACCAACCTCAATGTCCTTTAGGAAACAAGCAAATAGTTTTCTGAGGAGGACAAATGGAAATTAACTTCTGTGTCTGTTTTCCTAAGGAAGGTGGGAAGAGTTTGCTTTTCTTAGAGTTCAAACAAATGTAGCAAATATTAAAAATTATAACAAAAATACAAGCTGGGTTTGATTTCAGAAAGACATATCTGTTATATATGTATTCTATATTTGTATATAAGAGGTACATGAATACAAATATTATAGATATATATTGAATTTTATGCAAGACTCTATCTGTAACACCTGCTCCTGAAGTACTCTACTATTCCAGCTCTTCATATTCAGGGATGCACATTTTCTTTTAAGATAGACAAATGCTTTTGTGGGTTATGAATCTATACATCTGTTGAAGTTTATGAGGCAATATAAAGTTATTTGAAAAGGGCACATTTCCATCAGCTCTTAGAAATCTGCTGCAGTGGTGTACAAATGACCCTCTTAGCAATGTGGAAATTGTGCTAACTCCTGGGGTCTTTCTTTTCTTACCCATTCTCCCTAACAAAGCATCCCTGGAACAATCACTGTCATGATAAAGGACCCACCGCATACATCTTGGCACAGGAGTTGAAGTACCATTGTGAGACCATTTGTGCCTAGAGTGCTTTTTCTTTTCTTAGCACTGGCTCATGACATGCTTCAGATTGGTCAAAGAAAGAGATTTTATCAAGTGTCCCCTTCTCAAGATGTGTGACAAGTGCTAGCAGAGTGTGCTGGTAGCAGATCTTTAGAGATTGAAAAAGAGAAGGGAAATTCAGAAGTGGGGAAAAACCTAACCCTTATTTGAATATTGTGGTTCTAGGATCTTTGTATGTGAATCAATGATGATAAATTTTACATTAGGAATGATATAAAAATAACAAAATATCATATTCTGTTCTTTGTTGTGCATGAGGAAATTATGATGAATGATATTTGGCTGGTTCTATTTGGCTGATAAAAGTTTTGACCTAGATATATTACATATAAAACTGCTCCTTGAATCATATAAAAGTTTTAGAACAACTGGGTTCCTTACCTATGTATGTGCACATGTATGTATCCTGTAGGGATGGAAAACTTTCAGTGGAATCCAGAAACTTATAGGTCCTCTTCACAGGCAAGAGTGGAACAGGGATGAAAGCAACTTAGGAGAGAACAAATGATGTTGGAGGGAAAATGGGCCCCAGAAATGATAGGTAATAACCTGTGACAAAGACTGTCCCGAGGTGATGTTGACTTACGGTCCCCAGTCCTGTGATCTTCCCTGGTGGATGAACTGCCCTGGGAGAGCCTCAATGACAGTTGAGTTCCTTTTGGAAGATCTATCCATAGGCAGATAAGAGGAGTTCAAAGAAAGCACTCCCACCCCTGCATTTGCTATTCCTCAGTTGCCTTAACTGAAGCAATCAGATACCAAAGCAACGTATTTTGGGGTGGCATTTGCTGAACTCCTTCAATGCATATGCATGTATGTGTATACAGTGTGTATGTGACTGTCTTTCTTTGCCAGAGATTTTACATCTATAAAATACATGAAAAGCTGAACACCTAACCAGTATTTATGATATAACAGACATCTGGATGAAATTTAAAAATTAAATTAAAACTCTCAGTTGCTTTGTCTGCAAATGCCACACTTCTGGGAACATCTGTGTCTTTATGTGTTTGGGTTTGAGTTAATGGAGAGGTTTTCCCCCTCTTTTTTTTTTTTTTTGAGACAGAGTGTCACTCTGCTGCCCAGGATGGAGTTCAATGGCACAATCTCAGCTTGGTGTAACCTCTGCCTCCTGGGTTCAAATGATTCTCCTGCCTCAGCCTCCCGAGTAGCTGAGATTACAGGTGCCTGCCATTACGCCTAGCTAATTTTTTGTATTTTTAGTAGAGACAGGGTTTCACCATGTTGACCAGGCTGGTCTCAAACTGCTGACCTCGTGATTCACCTGCCTTAGCCTCCCGAAGTGCTGGGATTACAGGCGTGAGCCACCGCGCCTGACCTCCCCCTCATTTTTATGCCATTCTTAGGAAGTGAGTAGCTTACATAACAAAATATTTCAACTGCAAAAATAAACAATAATTCTTAAAGGTAGAAATCTTAAATATTACAAAAGAGTTGAGCAATGATAAAACACAACAGAATGTCAAATGAGTACCTATAAAAACATGTGGACAATTAGAGAATTTTGTCTCCAATATGGAAAAGTGAAGGGGTTGATATTTAATAGTAATTGATATGAACTGTGAAACAAAACATGTAAATAGTACATTTCTTGCAGTCAGGAGACAGTGTTTCTACTGAGTTCTTAGTAAAAACAAAACCCAAACTAAGACAAAATTTGAATTAAGAATTACACTTGCATTTTTCTTTTATGAATATCAAAATCCATAACATGCCATTGATACAGCTCCGGGGAGTGGAGGAACACCAGGGTTCTTGGTCCTTATGCCGGTTTAGGTAAAACGACATGGACATGTGGAGTGGCTTTAAGGAGCAGAGAGTTTAATAGGCAAGAAAGAAGGAAGAAGACAGAAGGAAGCAGCTCCCCCTTACAGAGACAGAGGAAGTAAGACTCTAAAACCAAAAGAGGAGACCCCAAGTGGGGTGGAAACCAGCCAAATAAACACAGAGGCTGGAGGCGGTGGTGTCTAATTGGCATAGGAGCTCAGGGGATTGGTTTGATCAGTCATGTTATTCACATAGCCCATGAAGAAAGCTGGCCCTCCCACCCTAGCCTTTTAATGCAAATGCAGGTTGCCATGATGTTCTACACATGTAGGGGTGGCCATGTTGCCAGGAACATGTGGGGCAAGGGCAGGAAAGCCATTATTTGTGTGAACCCAGCTTCTAATGGCCTATATTTGCGTATCAAATGTTGCCGCTGGGCTCTACCCAGGCTTTCCAGCTAGACAAGAAATGTCTAACTTGTTACCCAGGCTTTCCAGCTAGACAAGAAATGAAAACTTGGCCGGGTACGGTGGCTCACTCCTGTAATTCCAGCACTTTGGGAGGCCAAGGCAGGCAGATCACCCTGAGGTCGGGAGTTTGAGACCAGCCTGACCAACATGGAGAAACCCCGTCTCTACTAAAAATACAAAATCAGCCAGGCATGGTGGCAGATACCTGTAATCCCAGCTACTGGGGAGGCTGAGGCAGGAGAATCACTTGAATCCGGGAGGTGGAAGTTGCTGTGCACCCAGATCATGCCACTGCACTCCAGACTGGGCAATAAAAGCAAAACTTTGTCTCAAATGAATGAATGAATGAGATAAAAATGAAAGCTTCCCAAGGACCCCTTTTCCTCTCAAGCTGCCTAAAATAATTTCTTAGTAACTGCTACCACAGCATCAGAACTGTTTTATGATCTAGCCCTTGCCCATCATTTTTGCCAGTCTTAACACATTTCTTCTCAACTCCTGTCCAGTAACTTCATTTGAAGATTGAAAACAAGATGTGTATGTTCATTTGCCTGGAACGTTCCTTCCTTATACCATTATACTTCATCCCATCCCACACTTCACAGAAGAATGCACATGTTATGTGCCAATGCATATGTGCCTGGGTGCACACAAACATGAAGAAATCCATTCATATTCTTACTTGGCTGATTCCTACTTCTAGGCTTCTGCATAAACTTGTTCCTAGCACCTAGTGAAATTGTATTATCCTCTTGCTTGTCAACCCTATGAAGTTTTCAGCTCCTTGCTGAAGCATACACCTTAATTCCATACATCTTTATTCTAGCAACTAGCACAGTTTTACATTAAACCCAACAAATAGAACTGTGTTTCTAAGAAGATCGTGCTAGGAATTATTTTAATAGCAAAAACTAACGCATTCCAAAAAACATAGTAACAACTTCAATGCATGTAATAAGTTTTACTATGTGAACTTTATTACATTTAACTACTTTGTGATAGAAATCAAAAGTATTAACCAGTGTAGCTTAGAGTTTGAATGTGCAACCATTGGGCTGAGCATTTCTCAGAGACAGCATAAAATTAACTTACTATTTTAATTATCAAAATTGCATTCAGATTCATCATTAAATTAGTGAGCTACTTCAGTTCTAATGAAAGTGAAGAACATTTTAACAAGCTCTATTGAGTTGGATTGACTATGTATCCAACTTTAAGTTGTGACATTGGTGCGGGTTTAAATTTGAGGGTAGAGAGCATAGTAATCCCATGGGTTGAGTCTATGCCACTCTTTCAGTGTACAACCAGTCTCTAGTTTGCTTTACTTTTGTTATGACTGAGTTTGTGGGGTAGCCTTAACAATATTTTACACTTAAACATGATTGCTCAAATCAATCACTCTCAAACTAACAGCTGGTGCTTGGCCAAACCTAAAGGTGAAAGTCAGAAGGCAGAATGTGTAGCAGTAACGATACTGACCCATTTTAAAATCATTTTTTTCAAATTAAAAAAAAATGTAGGTTTAGTGGTACATTTGAAAGTTTGTTATATAGGCAAATTGCATGTTGTGGGGTTTGGTGTCCAGGTTATTTCATCACCGAGGTAATAAGCATAGTACCCTATAAGTAGTTTTTTAATCCTCACCATCCTCCCACCATCCACCCTCAAATAGGCCCTGGTGTCTGTTGTTCCCTTCTTTGTCTTCATATGTACTCAATATTTAACTCCCATTTATAAGTGAAAATGTACACCATTTGGTTTTCCATCTCTGTGTTAGTTCGCTTAGGATAATGGCCTCCACCTCCATCCACATTGCTGCAAAGGACACAATCTTGTTCTTTTTTAATGCCTACATAGTATTTCATGGTGTATATGAACCACATTTTCTTAATCCAGTTTACCATTGATGGGCATTAGGTTGATCCCTTGTCTTTGCTATTGTGAATCGTATTGTGATTAACATAATAAATGCACGTGCCTTTATGGTAGAATGATTTATGTTCCTTTGGGTATATACTCAATAAAGAGATTGCTGAGTCTAATGGTAATTATATTTTAAATTATTTAAGAAATCTCCAAATTGCTTTTCACCATGGCTGAACTAATTTACACTCTCACCAACAGTGTATAAGCATTTCTTTTTCTCCACAACCTTGCCAGCATCTGTTATTTTTTGACTTTTTAATAATAGCAATTCTGACCAGTGTGAGATGGTATCTCACTGTGGTTTTGATTTACATTTCTGTAATGATTAGTGATGTTGAGCATTTTTTCCTATGCCTTTTGGCCATGTGTATGTCTTCTTTTGAAAATTGTTCATGTTCTTTGTTCCATTTTTTTAATGAGGTTGTTTGCGTTTTGCTTATAAATTTAAATTCCTTATAGATTCTAGATAGCAGACGTTCATCGGATTAACAGTTTGCAAATATATTCTTCCATTCTGTAGGTTGTCTGCTTACTTTGTTGACAGTTTCTTTTGCCATACAGAAGCTCTTTAGTTTAATTAGGTCCCATTTGTCAATTTTTTGTTTTTGTTGCAATTGCTTGTGACATCTTTGTCACGAAATCTTTGTTGGATCCTATGTCCAGAATGGTATTTCCTAGGTTATCCCCTGGGGTTTTTCTATCATTTTAGATTTTATATTTAAGTCTTCAATCCATCTTGAGTTGATTTTCCTATATGATGTAAGGAAAATGTCCAATTTCAATCTTCTGCATATAGCTAGCTACTTATCCCAGTACCATTTATTGAATAGGGAGTCCTTTGCCTACTGCTTGTTCTTGTTTATTTTGTTGAAGATCAGATGGTTGTAGGGGTGAAGCATTATTTCTGGACTTTCTATGCTGTTTCAATGATTTATGTATCTGTTTTTGTACCAGTATCTTGCTGTTTTAGTTACTGTAGCCTTTCAGTTTGAATTTGGTTAATGTGATACCTCCAGCTTTGTTCTTTTTGCTTAGGATTGCTTTGGCTATTTGGGTTCTTTTTTGGTTCCATATGAATTTTATTATTTTTATTTTTTATTTTATTTTTGAGACAGAGTCTCACTCTGTTGCCCGGGCTGGAGTACAGTGGCATGATCTCAGCTCACTGCAACCTCTGCCTCTCAGGTTTTAGTGATTCTCCCACCTCAGCCTCCCAAACAGCTGGGACTACAGGCATGAGCCACCTCACCCAGCTAATTTTTGTATTTTTAGTAGAGACAGGGTTTTGCCCTGTTGCCCAGGCTGGTTTCAAACTCCTAGCCTCAAGCAATCTGCTCACCTCAGCCTCCCAAATAGGTGTGAGCCATCATACCTGGCTATATGAATGAAAAAAATATTTGTAAATAATTCTGTGAAGTGTGTCATCAGTAGTTTGATAGGAATAGCATTGAATCTATCAATTGCTTTGGGCAGTCTGACATTTTAACAATATTAATTCTTCCTATGAGCATGGAATGCTTTTTCACTTATCTCACCTATATTTTATTTGCATAGTGTTTTGTAATTCTTGTAGATATCTTTCATTTCCCTTGTTAACTCTATTTCCAGCTATTTTATTCTTTTCTTGGCTATTGTGAATGGGACTGCATTCTTCATTTTGCTCTCAGCTTGGATGTCGTTTGTGTATATGAATACTCCTGACTTTTGTATTTTGATTTAGTATCCCGAAGTTTTGCTGAAGTTGTTTGTCAGATCAAGGAGCTTTTGGGAAGAGACTATGGGGTTTCCTAGATACAGGATTATATCATCTGCAAACAGGGATAGTTTGAATTCTTCTCTTCTGATTTAGATGCCTTTTATTTATTTAATGATTGCTTCTAGCCAGGATTTCCGGTGCTGTGTTGGATAAGAGTCATGAGAGAGGCCATCCTTGTCTTACTTCGGTCCTTAAGGGTAATGCTTCCAGCTTTGCCGATTCAGTATGATGTTGGCTATGGGTTTGTCATACATAGCTCTTATTATTTAGAAGTATGTTCCTTTAATGCCTAGTTTGTTGAGAATTTTTAACATGAAACGATGTTAAATTTTATTGAAAGTCTTTTTTGTATATATCGAAATAATCATGTAGTTTTGTCTTTGTTCTCTTTATGTAATGAGTCACATTTATTGATTTGTGTATGTTGAACCAACCCTGTACTTAAGGGACAAAGCCTATTTGATTATGGTAGATTAGCTTTTTGGTGTGCTGCTGGGTTAGATTTGCTAGTATTTTGTTGAGGACTTTGGCATCTATGTTCATCAAGGATATTGACCTGAAGTATTTTTATTTATTTATTTATTTAGGAGACAGAGTCTTGCTCTGTCTCCCAGACGGGAGTGTAGTGGTACAATCTCAGCTCGCTGCAACCTCCACCTCCCTGGTTCAAGCAATTCCCCTGCCTTAGCCTCACATCTGGCTAATTTTTTTGTGTTTTTAGTAAAGACAGGGTTTCACCATGTTGGCCAGACTGGTCTCAAACTACCGACTTCAGGCAATCCACCCACCTCAGCCTCCCAGAATTCTGGGATTATAGGTATGAGCCATTGCACCTGGACAGTATTTTTTTTTTTAATCTTTGCCAGCTTTAGGTATCAAGATGATCTGGCCTCACCAAATGAGTTGGCAAGACGTGCCTCTGCCTCAAGTTTTTTAGAAGAGTTTCAGTAGGAATGGTACCAGCTCTTCTTTACACATCTGGTAGAATTCAGCTGTGAATTTGCCTGGTCCTGGGCTTTTTGGGGTTGCCAGGCTTTTTATTCTTGATTCAATTTTGGAACTTGTTATTGGTCTTTTCAGGGATTCAATTTCTTCCTTGTTCAATCTTGGAAGACTGTATGTTTCCAGGAATCTATCTCCCTCTTCTAGGTCTTCTAGCTATGTGCATAAAGGTGTTCACAGTAATCTCTGAGGGTTTTGAGTATTTCTGTGGGGTCAGTAGTCATATCCCTTTTTCATTTCTTATTGTGTTTATTTGGAACTTCTCTCTTTTTTCTTTCTTAGTCTAGCTAGTGTTTAATCTATCTACTAATTTTCTCAAAGAGCCAACTCCTGGGTTTGTTGATCTTTTGTATGTTGTGAGTTTATTTATATTTATTTTTTTTATTTTTTCCATTTCACTTTCCTTCAGCTCAGCTTTGATTTTGGTTATTTCTTGTTTTCTGCTAGCTTTGGGGCTGGTTTCCTCTTGCTTCTGTAGTTTTTCTAAATGTGATGTTCGGTTGTTAATTTCAGACTTTCCTAACGTTTCAATGTGGGCCTTTAGTGCTATACATTTTTCTCTTAAAACTGCCTTAGCCATACAGAGGTTGTGGCATGTTGTGCCTTTGTTCTCATTAGTTTCAAAGAATTTCTTGACTTCTGCCTTAATTTCATTATTTACGCAAAGTAATAGAGGAGCAGGGTGTTTAATTTCCACGTAATTATATGCTTTTGAGTGATATTCTTAGAACTGATTTCTATTTTCATTGTGCCGTTGTAACTTATTTTATTTATATATTTATTTTTGCCATATTTCTATTTCTCTGCCAGCTCTCTAGTAGAATTAGGCAAAGCTGGAAAGAAAATAGTGCTTTCTTCCATGCTGCTTATTAAGTAGAAGAGTTTGTGGGAAATAATATAATTCTCGGTCTTCACTGAAATAGGGATTTGAGTCTGACTTACGGAACTCAAGGTTATTTATTTTTCCATTTAACTATCTATTAATTCATACCCATTCTTAAATCTACAAATATTATTGTAATATATGAGATACTGAAGCAATGAAAACTAAGATGCAGACTAGGAGTTCTAGCCTTCAGATGTCCTCATTCTGGTTGGGAAAACAAGATGTATACACAAAATATAATCCAAGGTCGAACATATTTGTTGGAAGAAAATAGCATATATAGTGCCATGAAGGTCTAGAGCAACTGAAATTATCTTCTCCTATGAAGGAGATAGAAGGGGACACAGACATTGTTAACCAGAATTTGTTAAACTTAATGTCAAGGGTATGTAATTTATAAAATAATTCCTTTCATGAAATGTTTCATTTAGTCAACTTTTAGTGAGTACTCAGTATTTCCTAGTTATCAGATGTAGTTTCTGTCCTCTAGTGATTCATTTAAATAGAGGAGACAGAGAACAAAAAGCTGTGATAAAGTGGTTCAGAAGTTTTATGCTAGAGGCTTGTAAAGGTTATGGGAATACCTAACTCTTGGAAGCAGATGTTCTTAAATTTACAGATAAAGAAACCAGGTTCTGAGTTAGGAAAATTGACCAAGATAAATAGATCTGTAAGAAGCAGAGCTAGAATTTGAGTGGCGTTTTGATTCCTCCCAGGATCTTTGCCTTGCTGTCTCCTGTTAGGCAGCAAAACATTTACACTCAATCGTCCCATAATCCTCATTAGCACTAACTCCAATTTTGGTTGCTAACTGATATCACCGTGTCTGCTACATTACTCAAGGTAGTTCCTTTCATTTTGCAGAACCCTCAAAGACTCCTAAGGGTTTTGGTGTAAATACTCATCTTTGCATACAAGACCCTGGAACTGTTAAAAGGCTCTAATGTGAGTGTCTGCCTACAGTTTATGTTTTTCACCTATTTATTGTGGTTTTCACCTGCATGGAAGCTGGTAAGAGAAGATAAGGTCAAGGACCAAGGCTTTCTGTTGGTTTATATTTTGTTAATAAAAATCATGCTATTATTTTGCCAGAAAGAAAAGCTCTGTGTGTTATTGGAAAGTGACATAACATCTTTGATCTCTTTGTGTAAAATTTATAGTAGACAATTTTGGATTTGCATGAGAAACCATTTCAACTTAGATTTTTTCTATTCATGTTTGCTCTTGTAACGCTATCCAGAAAGTGACAGAATTCCCTGGAATAACAAAACCCAAGTCTTAAATAGAAAGAAAAAAGAAAGCCTGGTTTTTTTTTTTTTTTTTTTTTTGCTGTCAAATGTTAATTTTTCAATATGAATGTACAGAATTATCAACTAGAGATATAAGATTACCTACACTGAAAGAGATTAGAGTTTTGCAGGACATATATGATCTCCTTGGAATTACTGCTTCAAAAAAGTGCTTTAATCTTTTCAGGCAACTAAGTTGATGTTTAGTACAGTAATTTTGACAATTAAAAATCTAGGCTGGGCACAGTGGCTCATAGCTGTAAACCGAACACTTTCGAAGCCTAGGTAGGAGGATTGCTTGAGGCTAGCAGTTCAAGACCACCCTCGCCAACGTAGCCAGACCCATCTCAAAAAAAAAAAAAAAAACAACTACAGTAACCTAAAAAGGATTTGTTCATGGCCCATAAATGCATGCTTCTCCCTATATTACTAAGACATTTTATATCAGTATATAGTGTTACATAAAAATAAGTTAGTATAGTCTGGAGTTCAGCAGTCATAGTTTTCCATACAAAGTTGTCAATTTCCTAAACATAAACAAAAGTAAATTTTTAATTCATATGGCTTTTTAAACATTTCAAGATGACATCATCTAAAATATTACATTTTATCCTCATCCAAAAAAGAGAAAACTTAAAAGGTATTTCTAAGTTACTGACATTTCTGTTTTAAATAATTTGCTTCACAGAAGACCATGAATATAAGAAATGGGACAGAAATCATAGCTGTGTCTCTATAGTGGAAACATAAATCTCTCATTTGCTAAATTATATAGAAAAAATATGTTCATGATTTAGTATCTGCCTTCTTATTTCCAGTTATTGATACATACTAGTACGTATCAATTTTCATGGAGGAAGTACTCAACATCCTGAGAGATGAATGGATCTTTAAAAGTGCCTTACTCTAGCAACAATAGGTAAAATCAGGTTCTTTATTCAGTGTAATCCAAGATTCTAACTATATTATATGCTTTTGTATTAAAAAACTAATGTAATAACTATAATTGGAATAATGATATAATTCATTACTTGTGATGGCTATGAAACCCATTGGTAACTTCTGTTCGCTCTATATACTCAAAAAGGTAAAGGTAACATCTTCCATAAAACTTGCAATTAATGGGGGATGGTCAGGTAGTTTTTCTAAGTTATAGTCTGCCAAAATGTATTTATTTGTGTGTTTGTTTATTTCTGAAACAGAGTCTTGCTAGGCTGGAGTGCAGTGGCATGATCTTGGCTCACTGCAACCTCCACCTCTCAGGTTCAAGTGATTCTCTCAGCTCAGCCTTGCAAGTAGCTGGGACTACAGGCATTCGCCACCGTATCTGGCAAATTTGTATTTTTTGGTAGAGAAGATGTTTCACCGTATTTATCAGGCTAGACTCAAACTCCTGACCTCAAGTGATCCTCCCTCCCAAAGTCCTGGGATTACAGGCATGAGCCACCTTGCTAGCCATTTTTTTAAATATATAATACAAGGAGTAATAAAAGAAATAAATCAAGAGAGAGTATATTGACGAAGTTTTTTTGTCTTGTTCTTTGTTTGTTTGCTTGTTTATAAACAACCATTTAAAATCCATAAAGCAAACCCATTCAATTTGTGGGCACTTTGTCATCATGTTGATTTAATTTAGCTATTGATTTTTAAGAATACTTGTAATTACTTAAAACCTTAGAAAGATTTTTCTTTATTTTCTTCAAAATCCTACCCAGTGTAAGCTTCTGTACAATCAAGAGTTTTCTTTTTTATTGTCTCAGCTATCTTCTTATTGCAAAAAGAAAAATCAAACATTTATTATGATGTGTCACACTTCCTAGTTTGGTCAGTGAGCATATTTGCTTTTGGACACCTCAACTGATACTTAGTTCAACATTAGCATTATGAAAATCACATATATGGTATTTAGAATCTCTATGGTATATTGTAATTTAATGAAAACTTTACCTAAATGTGTGTGTGTGTGTGTGTGTGTGTGTGTGGTTTTACCTTTAGTGTGCAAATAAAAATAAAATTTTACACAGCTGAATAGGATACAAGCACTTTAGGTTCCAGAGTGGTAAATATCCACTGTCAAAAATTTAAAAAGAAAAGTCATCCATTTGTCTACTATATAGGGTTTAGCAATTTTTTTTCTGCAAAGGATCATGTAGTAAGTATTTTAGCCTCTGTCATACCTATTCAATTCTGAAACTTGTGTGAAAGCAACCATTGGCAATATGTAAATGAATGAGCATGGCTATGTTCCAGTAACAGTTTCTTTACCAAAACAGGCAGCAAGTCTGTTCTGGCCACAGTTTGTAAATCTCTAATTTAGATACTTCCAAATATTAAGCTATTTATGGTTGTTCCAGTTATCTGTGTATGCAAACAAATCAACTCAAACTTGGTAGTGAAAAAATCTCAAACATTTATTATTAATATCTTTAATTATTCCAGTGGTTAACTAAGATTAAGTAGGCAGGTTTTTAAAATCTTAGATGGGTAATAGGGGTGTTTCTTTTGTGTTACGGTCAAATGGCAGTTTGTGTAGAGTCATCTCAAAGCCTTCCTGACTTATGTCAAGCTGCTGATGCTGCCTATTGGCTAGAACCTCAAGCAGGGGCTGTCTGCCAGAGTACTTACTGGTGGCCTCTGCATACAAATGGCCTAGGCTTTTTAACAATACCACATCTCAGTTAAAAAAGATAGCCACACTGAAGCTGTATATCCTTTTATGACTTAGACTGTAAAGTCACAACACCCTCTCACCATACTCTATTGGTTGAGACAGGCATAAAGGGGTAAGGGATAGATTCCATCTGATGATGATAGAGTGACAAGTCACATTGTAAGAACATCATGTGAGGTGGGAATTAAATCTAGCACCATGATGTTTTTTATTTAAATTTTTTTTTGTATTGGAATAACAGCAACAGCAAAAGAAGAGCCAGACGTGGTGACACACACCTGTAGTCCCAACTACTCAGGAGGCTAAAGTGGGAGGATTGCTTGAGCCTAGGAGTTTGTGACTGCAGTGAGCCATGATTGTACCATTGCACTCCA
Source organism: Cacajao melanocephalus (assembly GCA_963573385.1). Lineage (NCBI taxonomy): Eukaryota > Metazoa > Chordata > Mammalia > Primates > Pitheciidae > Cacajao > Cacajao melanocephalus. The sequence continues at coordinate 26,370 of CAUYLG010049130.1, forward strand.
GCCTGAGTGGCAGAGTTATACATCTCATCTTTAAAGTATAAATAAACAAATATTTAAAAAATACAAAATAGATGAGTCAGGACAAAAAGAGTTGGAGAGCAAAGAAAAAACTGGGACAATAGGAAAGACATGTTGATAATGGTGGCTAAGGAAAGCAGGGGCTAAAAGCATGTTTATACAAGATTTAAGCTATGTGTTTGAAGCAAAAGAATTTTGGGAACTTATGTAAAGGATGAATGGATAGCCTCTTAAGTGGTCAGAAGAAGGCTGTGTTTAGATCCAAAGAAGGAAGTCAGAAAGAGGACTCCATAACCAGAAGATTGGTATGCCCTTGATTTAGACCACATTCTGACCCAACCAGGAGCTTCACAATGTGCTGGAGGTCTGGAACAAGGAAATTCCTGGACTTCTAGAAGTCGAGAACCCATTGCCCATCAAGGACAACCTGTAGCTCAGGATGGGGCAGATAAATGAATGCCTCTAGCTGGAAAAACGCTAGTGTTGATAAGTGAAGTTGAATCCTGACAGGTGTCACAAAAGCCAAACTCTCACTGAAATGACTGCATCAATTTGTTGGTTTGACATCACAAGTCCAAAAATAGATAAAAATAGCCCATCTGGGAAGTTAAATAATGAGGAAAGTCTTTAAAACTCTATCCCCTAACTTCTTTCATTTTTGTGCTCAATAAGCCATTTTCTGCATTAAAGCCCTCAGAAGAGCCCTTCAGAGCATGCACCTGATACGAGAGCCCTGAGACATCTGCTGAGCCATTTAAGTCCTCTCTTTGCTATACCCAGCTTTCTCTGTCTGTGGACCAAATGTGCCTATTTTTTGCTCCACTGATTTAATAGCCCCAGGAAAGTTGATAATGTGATCATAGAAGTTCTAACTGAGTGGAACATCTTGAGTTCCATCTCCAGTCTTGCTCTGGGGCTCCCTGGACCCTGTAGACACTAACTTTGCTACATTGAAGCTGCTTTTACTGCAGAGCTTATTGGAATCAGTCCCTCTATTGTGTGTGTGTGGGGGGGGGGGGCGGGGTGTGTGTGTGGGGGGAGGTGTGTGTGTTTCTGTCAGTCTATCAACTGCCAGAAAAATTTGCCTTATTATTTAGCAGCATTTTAACAGGTTTCAGTCCATTAAAAGCAAAAGAGAGCATTAAATAGCATTCTTCAGCTTTTAAGCAGCAAGCTTTCATCAGTTTATTAATAGACTCTAACTGCAAATGTGCTCATTACATGCTAGGGCTTTAGGCCGACTCTAGCAGCAACAATGGTGTCCTCTGGGACTAGAAATCCAGTTCTAAGTTCTACCTTCAGGTAATGCTTTTGGACTGCTTTGGAGAGTTAAACAAATAAATGCTGAAACTTTCCTTCCAGAGAGCTGAAATTGACTAGGTTTATTCATGCTTCAAAAACCCTGGCCTAAGAAAATAGCCAAGACTGAAGTAGCAAACTGACCAGTGGGCCTAAGTCTCTTCCAGCAGCAATTTTTAAATGCCATTTTTATCCTGTTTCTACAGAGCTGTGATAATGAATGGATAGAAAGCTGAGATTCTGGATAATTAGAAGGATACACATGGTTTCTTACAGAAAGAGTCAAATTCACTAGAACAATATTAAGAATTTTGCCTTCGTGAGAGCATAGTAAAAAATTCTACTCTAGAGATGTAGACACATGTGGCCACTGGAAAAGCTAAATTAATATTAGCTCCTGGTAGAACTGCCATGCTTTTGGGCACCTCAACTGATAGTTCAACTTTAGCATTGTGAAAATCGCATATATGGCTATTTAGAATCTCTGTGGTGTATCCTCATTTAATGAAAGCTTTACCCAAATGCACGTGTGTGTGTATGTGTCTGTGTGTAGCTTATTAGATTCAATATAAAACCATGGCACGCTTCCTCCTTTCTCCGATAAGAGTTGTGTTTCCTTTTTTGCCTTTACTGCCAGGAAGATTAGAACAAGTATTACGAACAATTGTAATTCTCATTGAAGTACAGGGAAGGGAGAAGGAAGAGGTAGATTGAGCACAAGAAAGGAAAGAGATGTATAATTTTATCCCTGTTTCAAAGAATTTAAAAAAAAAATCATCCAAAAGAGACTATTCAACCTGGAGAGAGTATGATGATGTAAATATGTAAGTTCAATTTTCAAATATCTCCACCCATCCTCTTCCTATATAGCATTGTGGAAGCTCTTAAGGAAAACTGGCTTGATTTTAACAACTAAAGAAATTTCATTTGCATTGCACATTCCTGTAATAATAACAATAGCTTAGACATTTGTAGCACATAGTACAAATTAAGCATTCTAATGTTTTCCCTGGATTGATTCATTTAATTCTCACAACAGTTCAGCAAAGATTTTAACTTTATTCTCATGTTGTGAATAAAGATATAATATAATGGAACACAGAGGTTAGGTACTTGCCCAAAGTCACACGTCTGATAATGATTTAGCTGGAACCAAGATGTGACTTCAGCAAATCCATCTTAAGAGGACTGGTCCTGAGCATTAAGCATGTTGCTTCTGGCAGGGAAGGTTGTGATCTAGCTGTGTGTATTATATTTTCAGCAAGTATGTTTGATTAGCATTCCAATCAAGTTTTCCCCATTCTATGACTATATTAATGTTATGCATATGTATATGATATGGTGTGTGTTTGTGTGATTGCACTTGGAAGCATCAGTAAATATATAGGACTGACAATTGGAAAGATTATAATGTTATTAAACCTACGATCAAGATGTTAGATAAGATTTGGAATTTGAAGTAGAAACAATGCTCACCAAATATCTATTATTTCCCCTATAGTTTTGAGCCCCTCTTACATTTATATTGGGGCCATATAATTAATTCTAATAAATGTGATTATAAGCAAAAGCAATTAATTGTGAACTACTGCATTTACAAAAAAAACAAAAACAAAAATAAAACACTGCAGTGTAGGATCAGAGCAGCAAATGAAAGGCCACAATATTTTGTGGAATGTTAAAGAGTTAGAAAAAACACTGGAGGCATTTTTCATGGAAAGCTTGAGGGTAAGGTGCGAGCTGTCCTAAAATATCTGGTGCATTAGGATAGAGGAATGAAAAGCCTTATTCTAGTGGCATGAAAGTATACAGCAGAGTCAATCAATGAAACATACAGAAGAACTTATTAGATTCAATATAAATAAGAACTTGCTTTTGACACCACATTTAGGACCCTCCATTACTTTTGTAAATAATTTATTTTTTGGTTTTGCCATTGTCATGGTCCTAGCCAGTAAAAAATAGTATAATATAAATAGTCATCACACAAATATATGTGAATAAATGAACAAATAAACATTCTATCAAATAGAGCACTCCAAATATTTTCCTGACTTTGGAAGAATTCTAGTACAGGGTATGTGACTTGGTTGCTAGGAATATTTTGAAGCAACTTCCAGCCCTGGATTGTGGTCATACTAGATGTGACCTAATGTCTGTCCCAGTGCCCAGATTCTTTCATTTTTATTATTTTTTTACACTTGAACTTTCCTGATCATTAAAGCTTTCGCTTTTTACTTCCAAGCAGATAGGAAATCCAGTCAAGATGTTTGTTGTTGCAAAATCACAAAGAAATATTGCAAGCATTTTTTTTTAGCACTACCTGTTTGCAAGGGCATTTATCATCTTTTGATAACATGCCATCATGTTCAGAGAAATGGACAGTATGCACTTTGTAATCAGGATGGAGGCTATGACATGACTGATGTGAACCTTTATCAGGTATCATCGTCAAATATGAGTCTCTGAATGAAATGTGTGTGTCTGAAAGGCCTGCACTTGGGTTTATGAGACTTGGCTCCTTTTTTTCATATGTAGTTATAAATTAATGCATGCAGTGATAACTCATTTCAAGTTGGGTGCTCATATGCACGCATGGCTCAGTGTTGATCATCAGTCAGATTAGCCTTATTGTTCACTGAGCATCCCTTCCACTCAGCTGGCCATTGGCTGAATTTGTGACTCTCTAGATAAATTGCTTCAATCTCTCTCCTAAGTCACTTTTCAGAGAGGGCCAGCTTCTAAATTGGCAGCTATAAAAAGCATCAGCTATACCCAATCCTAACACAGGATTCTGTGTTATGTAGGTGTTTTAAGATAATTCACCGCTATCAAGGAGCTTTCCGTCTTGCTTAGTAGAGAAAACTGAAATGCAAATACTGTGAGGTGTGCCTAAAAGCACAGGCAAAAGGGGTGGTGCAGATGTGGCGATGGTGGTAGTGGGATTCAGATAAAGGGTTTGTTTGAAAAAAGAAGATGAAATTTGGACTCAGACATTAGGTTTCTAATCTCAGCTGTTGCATTTAATTTTCTTCGTCTGTCAAATAACAAATTATAGGGAGAATGATTAATAATGCAATTAAGGCATCTAACTTAAGGCGTGCCACATAGTCGATACTCTGATGGTAGAAAGTAACTGTTATTATTTATTATGATCATTATTATTAAAGTATATTACAATTTTGAGGCAGAGGTAGAATATCCCACTTCTCTCTAATCTTCACATATGGGGAAAATGGTGAAAGGAGGAATTAAAAAGATGTCATCTATATAAAAAATAACATAGAGAAAGACGATAGCTAAGCTAGCAAGAGCAGAAATGGTATAGCAGAAAAGAGTGCCAAGGCATCCCAGGGCCTTTGAAGTGCCAGAAAGGTAAGAATCCATGATACCTAATGTGCATTTGCCACCACCAGCTGGCAGTTTAGGACTATTCAAGTTGTCTTCTCAGCTCAGCTCCAGTATTTAGTAGAGCTTACCCTTCACAATAGCATAAGTGTCTCTTTAATGTTTGCATTTGGACCCATCTCCAGCTTTATCAAGTTAGTGAGCCTGTGGATCAGGACAAGCATTTTTTTTAGACGGAATCTTCCTGATAAGCCTTAACATGTGTTCCTAGCAAATAATTCAGTTTAAACATTGGTCATGGAAAGTTTCTGGTTCCAAAGAAAATGGAGTAAACTCATTTCACCTGATTTCTCCTGCATTAATTAAAAAATCTGTACAGAACACATAAGCCAAGCATTAGAAGACTTTGAAGAAAGAGAGAGTAGGGAGAGTGGTAGGACTGTCTAGCAGCCTCAAGACTTACGGGATGACTCAGTGACAAGTTATCTGTTTTTGGTTTGTTTCCTTTATTTTGTTTTATTTGTTTCCTATATATGCCAGTCTGGGTACTAGAGCAGTCTGCAAGCTAGAAGTACCAATGGGTTCAGACAAAATAGTCCCAAGATAAGTCTGCTCTTTCTGGTCCTCTTCTAAACTTGGAAGAGACAGCCCTGTAGGATGAGACTCTTGACAATAGCCGCTGTATTCCAGGAGAGCATCACAAACAAGCCACACGTCTCCCTCTTCTCCCGGACACTTCGGAAACTGGAGGGAAAAGTCCTGCTGTTTGTGCTCAGCACAAATGCAAGCAGAGGCAATCCCTGCTCCAAAGGGCACTGGTAAAACTGCGGGACAGAACACTGTTGACCAGTCCCACCCATCTTGTGATCATGAATCTAGACCCTTTAAATATCCTTCTTTATGAGCTGTCATGATGTTAACCTTTGTCAGCACAGGGCACTGGAGAGACACTGCAGGAGGACGAGGTCTGTCTTGGTCTTGGATGTTCACTGACCAGACTCCTACGGTGTGGATAGCTTCTCCCAAAGATGCCCAGCTTGTGCAGTGCATGGTGTCCAGAAACACCCACAGGCCAGAGGCCTCTCTCAACACACCCCTAAAGCAGTTTTGTAACATTGTGCCTCTAGTCAGACATCGTCCCATGAACCACTTCTACTTATACCTTAGAGGGTAGAATTCTAGCAAGTTCTACCAGTGATGCCTCATGGCCACCCCTCTACCATTCAGTGAGCCATAGTCAAACCCTGTTCAACAGGGTCTAGAGCTCAGCCCTGGGAAGGGTGAGCTCTTTTTTCTGGGCACATTATCTCAGCCTTAGGTAGGCATGACCGTTCCTTATATCTGCTATTCCTATATTATTTGGAGTCTCTTTATTTCTTAGTATACAATCATCATTAAGCAATCCCTTGTTACAGTTAACATGTTAACATTAAATTTCCTGTGTCCAAATTATTGTGCACTTTTTTTTGATTGCACCCTGACTGACAAAGAATGATGCCCATAGCATGATCCATAAGAGAGAAAAAAAAAAGGATAAATTGGACCTCATCAAAATTAAAAACTCATGCTCTGCAAAAAGGAAATCTTAGTCCAGGAGAAAATATTTTTAATTCACCTATCTGGAAAAGATGTTATATCTAGAATATATAAAGAGTACTTTAAACTTGACAGCAAGGAAACAAATAATCCACTTAGAAAATAGACAAAAGCCTTGAGCAGACCTTTTCTCAAAGAATGAACAGATGGTGCAATGAAAAGCACATAAAAAGATGTTCAACATTATTAGCTATTAGGGAAATGCAAATCAGATCCATAAGATACCTCTACACACCTATTAGAATGCGTAAAATAAATAACAAATGCCATCAGTGCTAAGTTCTGATGAGGATGTAGAGCAACTGAGGCTTTTGCACATTGTTGGTGAGAAAGAGTTTGGCATTTTCTTGTAAAGATAAATCTATACTTACCATATGATCCAGCAATATTACTCCTGGGTATTTATTCCAGACATTTATAACAGTTCTGTTAATCCTCACATACAGTAGAAACAACCCGTGTCTTTCGTTGGACAAGTGAATTAATAAATTGTGATACAGAGATAGATACCATTCATCAGTACAGAGGAATAAACTATTGATACATATAATTTGGGTAGATCTCAAGGACATTATGGTGAGTGAACAAAACCAATCACAAAGTGATCCCTCCTTTACTATTCCATTTATGTGACATTCTCCAAATTACACTGAAGGCATAGCATAGTTTTGAGGACTTAGGATTGGAGGTAAGCTATGACTTTAATGGGGTAGTACAAATAAATATTTTTTTGGAGCAATATAGCTGTCTATTCCAGATCATGGTGATGATTATAAGAATCTATCCATGTGATAAAATTTCATAGAAATATATATTTAAACAAGATTACATATTAAAACTGGTAAAATCTGAATATATTCTCTAGTTTTTAATAATACTGTCCAATGTCAGTTTTCTGGTTTTGGAAATTTTGTTGTGGTTGCTGTTGTCATTGCAGGAATCTAGATGAAAACTACACAGAAATTCTCTCTATACTATTTTTGCAACTTCTATGTGGGTCTAAAATTATTTCAAAGTAAAAATTAAAGAAAAAACCCACCACCGCAACAAAAACAGAGATCACATTCCAATAAGCAGAAGAATACCACGGTAGAGCGCTAGGACTAAGACATCCTAGGTACTCATGTAAGAGATTATTCAAAGCCACACCTTTGAGTTAGTTGACCTAATTTGATATCTAGAAATCGGCACTTTCAAAATATTTCACAGATAATTCTACTGATTACAAAGGTTAGGGAATCACTAATTTCAAAAATTTTAGGGCAGAAGTCAGCTTTGCCTAAGAAGGAGTAGTCTCCCAGGTTTCTTGGGTTTGTGTTATTAGGAAGTACTCCTTCTGTTGTCCTGAACTTCGGTGACCATGGGCAAGGATGACTTAGAGAATAGTTGCCTCTCAACTTTTTCTGTAAAGGACCAGATGGAAAGATTTTGCTCTTTGCAGACCATACACTTTCTGTCATAGTTACTGATTCTACCATTGTAGTATGAAAGCAGCCTTAGATCATACATAAATGTGTGGTCATGGCTAGTGTTCCAAAAAAACTTTGTTTAGAAAAACAGACAGTGAACCAGATTTGACCCATGGGCCACAGTTTGCTGACTCCTGATTTACAGAACTGAGTGAACCACACCCTTAATAAGAGTCAACCATGTGAAAGTCCTAGTCCATGAATTCTTACAGTCATACACAGAATTAATAAACAAAAGAGTCCAGACTAATAGAATCAATGGCTCTACGTACTCACTCTTGCAAATCACCCTGAGTTCATTGGAGTCAGTTCTGTCCTCCTTACTTCAAAGAAATTTAACGCAATTATTGAAGGTCAGAAAAAAACACCCAGGATGGTTAACAAAATCTGGAAACCATACCCTGGGAAAAGTATGTGATGGAACTGCAACACTGAACCTAAAGAAAATGTTTAAAGTAGTGTCCAAATATTTAATTTGTGATTTGGAACCGGAATTATGAAGTTTATGAATTCAAAAAGTATAACTAGATCTATTTATCCAGCAGTTATATATTGAGAACCTACGACATTCACGTGCTGTTTTAGGCACCCAAGACAAATATACTAGTTAACTAGACAGTGAAAGGAGGTTTCAGAAAGGTGACTTCCAAGTCAATAAAAAAGACTTCTTTAAAAATTATAAGCTATCTGAGGCAAGGAGTGGCGGCTCTCGCCTGTAATCTCAGCTCTTTGTGGAGGCAAAGTGGGAAGATCGCTGGAGCCCAGGAGTTACAGGTTGTAGTGAGCTAAGGTCACATATGGCACTCTAGCTTGGATGACAGAGGGAGACCCTGTCTGTGAAAGAAAAAAGAAAAAAAGCTATCTGAAAGTAGATTAGTCTATCTTGTGATTTGATAAGTCCTCAGCCTTTGGGGTTGTACAAAAACAGTCTAGCACATAGAATAGACTGGCCTAGGGCATTTTAGAGGAGAGTGTGTATAGGAAATGGTTTCAATCTGTTCCATGGACCCTAGGGCTCTCACCAAACTCCACAAAGGACCGCAAGGTGGAGTCCAGAACTCTGGATTGTTCAACCCAGTTTCAATATCTGCATTTATTTATTAAGAATTGAACTTTGCATAATCTTTTTCTAAAGAAAGAGTCTGTTGGCCAAAAACATGTTGAAAACCACTGAGATGATCAAATGCCCTGTGAGATATATTAAAATCTGTCTAGATTCCCATTGTGATTATAGCAGAAATCTGAATCATGTTCCTTGTAGGTGATCTCAGTCACTACCAGCGATTGCTCAGCCAGTGTCTTAGACAGCTCCTCACCCCCCTCACTCTGCCTAGGATGGAGTAACGTTCAATTAATCAAGTTACATGTGGAAAATCTTGAAAATAAAATAAATGTTTAAAGATTATCATATGTGATGAGTCAATTTGAAATGTACTTTCTTAAAATGAAATTTAATGATTTATGTAACAAATGAAATGATAGTTACTGATGCTGTTATTTGGTTAAAATTGTTTTGAACACCATATCCGAATACACATCTAAATATATTTGAATTATAGGACAGATTTAAATTACTTGCTACTTTGAAATGATCCAAACTCTCTGAATTAAAATAGCTTCTTGGAAAATGAGCATATTCATGGACTGAGCTTATAAAATAGAACAAGTAAGTATTGCATATCAGCCAAATAACGTACTAATGAATCAGACCATATGTGTTAAGCATTTTAGTGATCATTATAGCAAAAATATCACTCTTTATTTCTGGATCTTTCCTCATTGGAAGGAGCTGAGTGACCTAGCTGTATGTGATAAGAATAAGGGAGCAGTAAGGAAAGGAACTTCTGGAGGATGATTTGATATTGAGTGGCAGAAGGACTTATCCTTACTGCCAAATCAAGCAACTCATCCTCCTGGGGATCCTTTTTCTTATAAAAGTGAAAAGTTTATCTTTTTAAAAAAATTTCAGGCTGAGCGTAGCAGCTCACACCTATAATCCTAGCACTTTGGGAGGGCGAGGTGAGTGGATAACCTGAGGTCAGGAGTTTGAGATCAGCTTGACCAACATAGTGAAACCCCGCCTCTACTAAAAATACAAAACTCAACCGGGCATGGTGGCAGGGGCCTGTAATCCGAGCTATTTGGGAGGCTGAGGCAGGAGAATTGCTTGAACCCTGGAGGCAGAGGTTGCAGTAAGCTGAGCTGGTGCCATTACACTCCAGCCTGGATGACAGAGCAAGACTCTATTTCAAAAAAAAAAAAAATTCTTACATTCTCTGTATAAATACATGAGCCCACTGTGTTTATTATATGCTACCATCTCTGTATATGACTCTTTCAATAAGGGGGATTGATACTAATATAAAATGTATTTAAAAAGTAGACAGTTCTAATCTCTGGTGGCTGTAGATTTTATTTCCATTTTTAAAAAGCAGACCAAAAGGAATAATCCTTGTATTTAAATAGCAATAATTACCACAGGATCTGCATGCATTAATACTGTCTGAGTACATTATGAAGCATTTGTCATAGCTAATGCATTTCTGTCAAATCAAGTAATATTAGAAAGTAGCTTTTGTAATGAATATTAATGTAAGAGACAGTCATAAGTGAAGCAAATTATAGAGGCAGGTAAATGTAGAATTAGTGACAATTGCAAAGTAGCCTTTCATTACAAATTAAGTTCTTCTTATGATGTTAATAAAAATGCAAGGCTCTAGGTAGCCATCAGCAGCCTGCTGAACACTGATAGGAGATTGGAAGTGCTCTTCTTGTACTCTGATTCTAAATCAAAGGCCTTAAATACCTTTGCCACACAAAGAAATATTTGCATATCTTAATGTTTTATTCTTGGCCTTAAATAAATCTTTTAAAGAAATCTACTCTTTAGTAAATTTGTAAGTCCAAAGATACTTATAGATGCATACGTTTAGAGAATAAATTAAGTAAATAGAGTACTTTGTGTTCATTGAAGCTAGATGCTGTATAAATAAGAGATCATTAACACATCATTACATGTGTTAATTACACATGCTAAATTATGGATCAGTTCTGAGAAGGAAAATTTCCACAAAAGTTTTATAAGTAAATATAAATTTCTCAAGTGATATCTTAGATGAAATTACACAGAGAAATATGCATTTCCTGCCTGAATATTGAACCAAATTAACTTAGAGCTCTAGAATCTTCTAAAGCTTTCAGTAGAAAAAAATAATTTCAATACTTCTAGACTTTTGTACTTTCAAGTATAAAAATATTAACTTGATAATTTATGTTTTTATCTGAAATAATGTAGTCATAGTAATTTTTACATATATAACTAATATTTATAAGAAACATGGCTGTCAGTTTATCATGCTATATATTTCTTTATGATTACTACTATTTTAATTATACATAATACAAGTTAATCATGCACATTTTGAAAGATTTATATGACTTAAACATTTTAAAACTCCCTGTGATTCCCTTCTCCTCCACATTTTTCTGCTACTAAACTTGAATGAAGGTAAACAGAAAAAAAATTTATCTTTCTTTCCGTCCTTTAAATCTGTTTTCAGTGTTATTGGGGATGATGTTTTTGTATTAAAGATATTCATAAACTTCAATAACAGAGATTGCCCTTTATTTCTTTCAAAAGAAATAGCCAGTACTAGGAAAACATAATCCTACTTCAAATATTTGATTCTTTCTGTATCAGACAGCTTAGGCTAAATTATGCTATGGTAATAGATGACTCCCAATCTCAGTGGCTTACAGTAACAAAGGTTTGTTCTTCCACAGAGGCTCTGATCAATATGACTTTATTTCTGGATATAGTCTAATGGAACAGGTGTATCCGGACATTGCCTGTTTTAAAGTTCAGAGAAAACGCACATAATGTTAGGGCATACATTATCTATGTTACTTTAACTCTTTTTTTCTTTTTACCAAAGTCAATTGCATGGCCTAATGTCAATTACACACAGGCATATATACACTCCTCTGGTAGGGATGAGCACTGCAGAGAGATTGAAAAATATTCAAATATTTAATTACTGAATATTTGAATATTTTGCACAATGATGCTATCAACCACAGGGTAAACACTTGTTTATATAATACACATTTTGGCATGCCTATTATGTGCTAGGTTTTGCTTTGGTATTTAGGCTAGAGTGATGAATAATATAGATACTCTCTTCTTTCATGGTTATTGCATCGATTTAATTTTTACACTACTTTCATAGAGGCTATAAATACTCCTTCCTGAACAAAATTCTCATTAGGGATTAGGAAGTAAGAAGTAAGCCAAGAACATTTTAATGCTTATTCCTGATGATCCTGAATTGTCTCTGGAAGCATGCCCCCTCCCGCTTTGTTGTAATAGCAGAGAAATTCACTATCATTGATACATTTGTTCTTTTTATGAGAAATGTAGATGACAACAAATAGGACAGAAAATTGGTGGCCATCCATATATGTTTATTGGTTTTAGTTTCTAGGAGTGAAGATCCATGAAGGATGTGAAATAATTTAAAGAAAGTGTTTGCTTTGGCGCAGATTTTTGGGATGTCAGAGAAAAGGCAACACTGCTAGACGAAGCCATGAACAAAAACAGGAAAGCAGGAATGAACATTACATTGGTTGATAGGGGAATTATAATGTCAGGGTTAGACAGGGAGAATGGAAGTCCACCAGCAAGCGTAGGTAGACATAGTAGGTTAAGAACACAGAGCTTGACATCAGGGAGACAAATGTGACAGTGCGATATTTAAGAGTCAGCAGTGACCTGAACAAAGCAGTATGTTAGGGAGATCTTTGCTAAATTATTCATTTAAACATGATGTAATTTCTACCCAAAAGTCCAGGAATGTTTTTTATATTTATTACTATTATTTTTGAGACAGGGTCTTGCTATGTCACCCAGGCTGAAGTACAGTGGCATGATCACAGCTCAAGTCAGCCTCCACCTTCTGGCCTCAAGCGATTCTCCTGCCTCAGCCTCCCAAGTAGCTGGGACAACAGATGCACACCACCATGTCTGGCTAGGTTTTATGTTTTTGTTTTTGTTTTAAGTATAGACAAGATCTTGCTAAAGAGACCTCAATCAGGTTCTCACCCAGGCTGGCGTTGAACTCCTAAACTCAAGTGATTCACCCTCCTCGACCTTCCAAAGTGCTGGGACTACAGGCATGAGCTACAGCACCCAACTGACCTGGGAATGTTAATAGGACAGGAAAGGAAGGGGTCCACTGGAGTGACATTGTAGTCTCTTGGATTTTGTGTATTCGGGACAGAAAGGGAAGAATTGACTTAAAGAGAGATTGCAAGGTGGAAGGAAGGTCTTAGAAGAACCTTGGGTGGTTATATAAGTGGTTATAAAAGTGGGTAGGGTAATTGGTGACACAGAGTGGTTCAGAGAATTCTCATGGACTCTTCCAGTGATTAAAACTGATGAGACTCTGCATGCAGGAGTATGTTCACCTCAGAATCTCTTCCACAGATGGGAAAGAAGGAGAGCTTCCTGGAACTCATGTTTGGTGGAGAATTACATTCTGGCCAAAGTAAAAAAAAAAAAAATGGAAGGAGATTAAAAAATATATTTGGATAAGGAAATATCTTCTTCAACAGAAGAAAAAGGTTCTATTTTCATTCTGATCTAAGTTGGATTCTGTAATCTCAAATGAAGAGCCACTCTTACCTAATGACAAGTATATTTTACATATTACAAATGCAAAGTAATGGAGACTATAAATCTCCCGCTATCACACACATGCACACACACACACACACCCTACCCTGAGCAAAAGTATCTTCATGACATAATTCAAATCAATATATGTAGCATTTTCTATTATAAGAGGGAGATAATTGAGTTCAACATCATCCAAAAAAAATTCTAATTTGTATGTGAGAGTTGGATCAGGTCTAATTTTTAGAATTATTAGGTAAATAATAGAGTTGGCAATTATCCCTTTCAAGGATAATTGCTTCAAAGGATAATCTTTTAGAATTATCCCCTTTTATGATTACTTTGTCAGATCTGTTTTAGGGGCTGAATGAACAATTAAATAAGGAGTGGCCTTCCCTCATGATGACAATGCTTAAATCCAAACTGAGATCACCACTAAAGTGGATTTAATTCTGTGTTTAAATCCTATATTTCAATACAGTGAAGCTGCCATACGCATTATCAAAGCTTGCAGCTTCTCTGCCTAAACAAGTTTCAATTGTTTAAAAGTCTAATACCGTGGTTCAGAGATGAGCAATGTTTACAGAGCTGTGTTCAAATAATCAAGAATATTTAACTGTGCTCTATCTCTTAATCCATATGACCAGCAACTGCTGAGAAAGCAATATGCTTATGTGTCTGCTGATGATTTACTGGGCATGCAAAATGCATAGAGATACACAAGAGCTATATCTAAAGGATGTGGTATTTTCCCGACAGAATAATAATACACTGGAAATAGTTTTCTATCAAACAACACATACCAAGAGAAAAAAAAAATAGGTTTTCCTACGTGTGCCAGTGGAGTCTACTTTAAACTCAAAATTAAGTATCTATAAAACGTAATCTTCCCTGCCTTACACTTGCTTTGCACTAATGTAGGTATGCGTCAGTTATTTTCTTGGGAGATTGAAAGAGTTAATTGGCCTGACATTTTAAACATGTGTGCTTTGGACTTTGAGCAGAATGGGGCTCTTTGGCTCATATGAAAAAATTAAGATGTCTTGAAATTTTACACAATTTTGGAATACTGGAATCAGGAGTATCTTTTCTCTTGGCTCTTTTTAATACTAGGGAAGTCAGTCTAAATAATAACTTTGCATTTTAAGAAAAGAAAAAACTTTTATTTTAGTAATTATGAAAATTTTTTAAATGTCATATAGAATCCCTAATTTTCTTAAAACTAAAGTCAAATAAAAGGGCTATTAGATTTTTAAAAACACCGATGTATTTTTATTTTATACATGATGAAATTATTTACCTAAACATCACAAACAGAAGTTCACTGCTCCAGATTTGAAATAGATATCTTCAGACAAATAGTTATAGAATACATATATGTTTTATTGTGAAATTCCAGTCTAATTATTAGGTTGGTGCAAAGGTAATTGTGGGTTTTACCCTTACTTTTAATGGCAAAAACCACAATTACTTTTGTGACACCCTAATACACTGTATAACATAAGTAATCAATTCAAAAACTAGTAATAGTAGATGGGATAAAATGAAACAATTGTCATTTCCCTAAACTAAATTTCTTGTGATGTTTTCCTTTAGATGCTATCTCAGTAGCATTTTTTTTACTCTATAAACTATATGAAAAAATATCTAACATATCAGGGATTTAACTGCAAATTAAAACAAAAAAATTCTACTCTTAATTATTTTCTATATAAATAGCTAGAGATATGATTTCTTATCAATTATATCAAATATGTCTTAGTCATAATTAAAACAAGGTTACTCAAGAAAACATGAGGAATGTAATAATTAATGTGAGGAATTTATCACTATGTATAATTGGATTAGCAAAGACAAGCTGGGTTTCAAGCATTATAAATGGATTTTGAGGACAGCAAGACTTAGAGGGTTTTGACTAGAAAACATTTGATACATATTTAAGTATCCAAAATTAATACTCAATTTTCTCTATCAGGATTTACAATACATTGAAAATATTTCTAACCTCCAAAGTAAAATGGGAGAAATTTCAGAGATATGGCGGTTTGTGCTGTAAGCAGATGGTGTAGGATAAAGGCTCATTTGTGTATATCTGATGATACTGGACCTACGGTCACCTCCAAACAATGTGTTTGACCTTTGGAGAGTGATTTAGCCTCCCAGAACCTCATGTTACTCTCATGTTATATGGAGGGATAGAAGGAGATCAGATTATTTAACAAACGCTTGTTTCTGGGGCACCTACTCAATGTCCAGAGATCTTGTTAGGTGCTAGACTGATAGAATAATATAGACACAGTCTTCATGGTTTGCAGTCCTCACAAGGTGTACAGTTGTGTGGTTTACCTCAATCCTGTAGTCTTGGGAAACTTGTCTAGCCACTGTAGATAGAGACATTCCTTTAGGTTTCCCTACGTAAGCCATGCCCAATGGAAAGCAATAAAGAAGAAAAATGGGCTGGTTGAAAAGTTAGACAACTCCCAAAAGCAACATTGATCCATTAAAAAAATATTCGTTCCACGTATTCTCAAAGGTACTAGTATACACTGCTCAGTAATTGGCAGGCCTCAGAACTTAATGGATGAACTTATAATAAATAAGATACATATATATATAATATATATATGTATCTTATAATAAATAAGATACATATAATATATATATATATCTTATAATAAATAGGATATAATATATATATCTTATAATAAGATATATTTCAGAAAACAAAATGCTATAGTTGCTAGATTATTTTGCTTAATTTAGGGAGAAAATTTGTGTTTATGTGAGAATTAGAACTATTGGATGAGTTTATGTGAGAATTAGAACTTAATGGATGAACTTATAATAAATAAGATACATATATATAATATATATCTTAAGATACATATATAATATATACATCTTATAATAAGAGATATATAATATATATCTTATAATAAGATATATTTCAGAAAACAAAATGCTATAGTTGCTATAGTTGCTAGATAATATATATATCTTATAATAAGATATATTTCAGAAAACAAAATAATATATATAAGATATATATTATATATCTTATATATATCTTATAAGATATATATATTATATATCTTATAAGATATATATATCTTATTATGTAAATACACACACACTATATTTTATATGTATATAAAAAGCAATATGATAAAAAATACCTGTTATTTTATGATATATCATTAGGCTTATAAATTACAGTTTATGTTAACTACTATTAAAAAGCAGATAGTTTAACAGAAGAAAACGTGTGAGCATCTAAATTAGATTGATTAACCAGGGAAAGTATCTCTGAATCTCCGGAGAGCTAACATTTATGTCAAGAACACAGATATAAGAAGGATTCCAAAGACGTTCAACCCATTCAAGGGAGGAAGTGTATGCGAAGAGCTTGAGACAAGAAAAAATTAGAGAAAATGTAGATGAGTATGTCACTCAGGTTTGAACAACAGGGTTTAGAATCCATCTCTGTTTTAGTTTACAGGATAAAACTGATTGCAGGTTCAGTAGAAAAACTTAAGGAGAAAACAATCTTGAGAACCAAGCTATAGAAGTGGGTCAGCAAGGGGTCACTTCCAGCATCAGGGAGACACCCTACTACTAGAAAACAGCCACACATAAAACATTTCCCCAGACAAACCAGTTCCTTCCTTAATACTATTTGTCAGAAAAGGAGGGAAATAAAAGAGGCAGAAATTTATTTCTTCATTCTCACATAATCTAATCGGAAGAAAATAAACATAGCTAGGACCTATGTGGGAGTGACTCTGGGAAATAGAGTTTTTAGCTCTCCAACCTTTGGCATGGGTGCTGAGCCAGACCACCACATCCTCTACAGGAAAGGAGACCATGACCTTCAAGCAGGCAGAAACCAAATTATACCAGAGTTTTACAAACTATGACAAGCAGTTGTACTTTTAAAACAATAGGAAGACATCAGATGGTATTAGGTAGGAGTTAACTTTTTCAAATGTTTAGTGTGGTTTTAATATGGGGAGTATATTAGAAATTAGAAGTGGATTCAGAGTGATTGAAGATGATGACATCAGTTCAGGAAAGAGGTGATGGCCACTTGGAACAGCATGGGAATAGAAGTGGTGAGTGAAGTTAAAATACATTTTTGATATTCTGAAAAAAAAACTGTAGACACATTAAGTTCAGCAAAATTTATTTGAGCAAAGAACATTTATGAATCAGGTAGCACTCAACCGTGAGAAGTGCAGATAACTACCCAGCAATGTGGGCAGGCAATACAAATAAAAAAAAAAAAAGAAGTGTCATACGGAAACAGCTTGATTAGTTGCAGCTTGTCATGTGCCTTACAGGGTATGATGAGGCATCTCCCTTATGTGAACATTGCCTGATCAGATGGCAGCCAGTGATTGGCTGAAGCTTGGCTGTTATGATTGGCTGAGGCTCATCTATTTGTTACAAGGATATTCCCATAATTTAGCCTGCAGTTTGTTCACATTCTAAGTTAGACTGCAGTTTGCTACATTTGGAAGCAGCTTAAGGTCAAATTTAATTTAACAATATAGAAACAAGAGGACTTTTTGTTGGATTGGAGGTAAGAGGTAAAACAAGGACAATGGGTTCAGGCATAAGTGATTGGCTGCATAGTGTAGCTATTTATGGCTGATGATCACATTTCCTAAATTGGAGTTAAACACGTTTTTGTTGTTTGTTTGTTTGTTTATTTGTTTGTTTGTTTTAGAAACAGAGTCTTGCCCTGTTGCTCAGGCTGGAGTGCAGTGGCATGATCTCTGCTCACTGCAACCTCCATCTCCCGGGTTCAAGCAATTCTCCTGCCTCAGCCTCCAGAGCAGCTGAGACTACAGGCACACACAGCCATGCACAGCTATTTTAATAGATATGGGGTTTTGCCGTGTTGCCCAGGCTGGTCTCAATCTCCTGAGCTCAGGCAACCCGCCTGCCTTGGCCTCCCAAAGTTCTAGGATTACAGGCATGAGCCACCACGTCTGGCTGACCACATTTTTTTTAGGGATACCCTATTAACTTTTTGCTCCTATTTTATAGTCCTCCTCTGTGTCCTTTAGCATTGCCATTAGGTGCACTTCTTGTCTGTTTTTTTTCTCTTAGTTTCAACCTCTTTAAGAGTAGAGATTTTTTTTGTTATGCTTTTAAATTTATTTTGTGTAACTCTAAAGGGCCTAGCATTTATAACTCTAAAGGGTCAACAGATGTTAAAAATATAGTTAAATGTTTCTTCCTTTGTCATCGCTGACCTTTGGCAAGATGATTTTATGATAAACGTAAGAAATAATCATCTTAAAAGCTTTTGGAAAAAGTTGAGTTTGAGAATTTATTGAAGAGCGTAATGTAAGATAAAATTTAAATATTCAGGTCACCCTGTATTGAATGTATTTCAAGACAATAGTTCTAATTCTCACATAAACACAAATTTTCTCCCTAAATTAAGCAAAATAATCTAGCAACTGTAGCATTTTGTTTTCTGAACTTATGGATGTAATAAAATGGGAAGAAGTAATTATTATGTTTTTCTCCAATGAAGAAAAACATAACCAGCAAATAATAATTGATTTCCTTTGTCTCTCTGAGATTTTCATGCTCAAAGATATTCAGAAGGACCCTGTAAATTTACTCAAAAAGAAATCATTTTTCCCAAATGTATCAAAACTAAAAAGTCTTAATGGAAATGTTTCATACTTCAGACTATTTCAAATAAGACAAAGGTGATCATAATAAAAATATTTTGATGTTTAATTCAAGAGGTGAGAAGTGTTTCTCTGTGTTCCATCCTCTGGGAATTTTTGATCACTAAAGATTTTGTATAATGGAAACTACTATACTACTAAAACATAACTACTTCCACCACAAATAATGTAGGCTGACATTTTGTTGAAGAGAAATGAGTTGCTTGTTTGCTTTGGGCTCTTTAGTGAGAATATCAGAGGGGCTTTAGGGATTATGTATTAATGGAAACTCTGCAATATTGGCAGACTATGGCTTTGAACTTTGTCCATGAAAATAATGTCCTTCTATGAATAAATCCTACCAAGTAGTGGTAAACAACAACAGCAACAACCAAGGGGTGTGTGTGTGTGTATGTGAGAGAGAGAGAGAGAGAGAGTGTGCGTGTGACCATGCACATGTACGTGTATATGTATAGGGGAGAACTTTACTTTCTGTTATTGGTTTTAGTCCCTATTGACTAATGCCCACCTGATCCCAAATACTAATGCTTGGAAATAAAAATAATTCCAGCATCATAATCAGAACTCTA